>PVLA01010965.1:0-57733 GCA_004027455.1 Hydrochoerus hydrochaeris | reverse complement strand
AATGTTGGTTCTTCCTAACCAAGAGCACGGAATGTCCTTCCATTTTCTAATATCCTCTTCAATCTCCTTTTTCAGCATAGTATAATTTTCAGCATATAGGTCTTTTACATTTTTAGTTAGGTTGATTCCTAAGTATTTCATTTTTTTAAATGTTATTGTAAAGGGCAATTTTCCATAATTTCTCTCTCAGTGAGTTTTTGTTTGTGTACAGGAATGCTATTGATTTTTGAGCACTGACTTTGTATCCAGCTACACTACTGAACTTGTTTATTACCTCTAGTAGTCTTTTAATGGAGTTTTTTGGGTCTTCTATATAGAGTATCATGTCATCTGCAAATAGTGAATAATTTAACTTCTTCCTTTCCTATCTTTATTCCTTTTATTTCTCTCTCTTGTCTGATTGCCCTGGCTAGTGTTTCCAGAACTATGTTGAAAAGGAGTGGGGAGAGTGGACATCCTTGTCTTGTTCCTGATTTTAAAGTGAACGCTTTCAGTTTTTGTCCATTTAGTATAATGTTGGCTGTTGGTTTGTCATAGGTGGCCTTTATAAGGTTGAGGTAGAGCAGGAGGAATCCGAGTTTCTGAAGGGTTTTTATCATGAACATGTGTTGGACTTTGTCTAAAGCTTTTTCTGCATCTATTGAGATGACCATGTGGTTTTTGTTTTTGGTTCTGTTGATGTGGTATATCACATTTATTGATTTGTGTATGTTAAACCATCCCTGCATTCCTGGAATGAACCTCACTTGGTCATGATGTATAATCTTCTTGATGATTTGCTGCATTCTATTTGCCAATATTTTGTTGAGAATCTTTGCATCAATGTTCATTAGTGAGATTGGCCTATAGTTCTCTTTTTTGGTTGCATCTTTCTCTGATTTTGGTATCAGAGTAATACTTGCCTCCAGGAATAATTTAGGGAGGATTGCTTTCTTATCAATTTCATTGAAGAGTTTAAGGAGTACTGGCATCAAATCTTCTCTAAATTTCTTGTAGAATTCAGCTGTGAATCCATCAGGACCTGGGCTTTTCTTTGTTGGTAAGTTTTCAGTTATATTTTCAATTTCAATAGCTGATATTGGGTTGTTCAAAATTGCTATATCTTCTTGGTTGAGCTTTGGTAGTTCATACGTTTCTAGAAATCTGTCCATTTCCTGTGTTTTCCACTCTATGTGAGTAGAGATTTTCAAAGTAGGTATTCATGATCTTTTGAATTTCCATGGGATCTGTAGTAATTTCTCCCTTTTCAGTTCTTATTGCATGAATTTGGGTTTTTTCTTTCTTTTTCTTGATAAGGTTAGCTAGGGGTTTGTTAATTTTGTTTATTCTCTCAAAAACCCAGCTTTTTGATTCATTAATTCTTTGTATTGCTTTTTTAGTTTCAATTGTATTGATTTCTGCTCTAACCTTTACAATTTCCTCTCTTCTATGAGCTTTGGCTTTAGCTTGCTCTTCTTTTTCTAGATGCTTGAGATGGAGCATTAGGTTGTTTATTTGTGCTCATTCTGTTTTCTTGATATGACAGTTTATTTCTATATATTTCCCTCTTAAGACTGCTTTCATTGCATCCCATAGATTATAGTTGTTTCTGTGTTTTCATTGAATTCTAGGTATTGTTTTATTTCTGCTTTAATTTCATCTGTAGCCCACTGGTTGTTCAAAAGGCTATTATTTAATTTCGATGTATTTATGCAGGTTTTACAATTTCTTTTGCCATTACTTTCCAATTTCAGTGCACTATGGTCAGATATTATGCATGGTATGATTTCAATACCTTTGCATTTACTTAAGAATGTTTTATGGGATGATATATGGTCTATTTTGGAGAATGTCCCATGTGCAGCTGAGAAGAATGTGTATTCTGATGTGGTTGGGTGGAACACTCTGTAAATGTCTACTAAGTCCAATTGCTCACAGGTATGATTCAGTTCTGTTATTTCTTTGCTGACTTTTTGTCTAGTTGATCTATCTCTTTGTGACAATGGGCTGTTAAGATCTCCTGTTATAATTGTATTCTTGTGTATTTGGTTTTTCATGTCCATTAGTATCTGTCTTATATAGTTGGGTGCTCCTGTACTTGGTGCATATATATTTATAATTGTTAGTTCTTCCTCTTAAATTTTTCCACTAACAAGTATGTAGTGACCTTCTCTATCTCTTTTAATCATTTTAGGTTTGAGGTTCACGTTGTCTGCAAATAGAATAGATACCCATGCTTTTTTCTGGGTTCCTGTTTCATGGAATAGTTTTCCACCCTTTGACTTTTAATCTATGAGTTTCCTTTTGGGTCAGATGTGTTTCTTGTATACAGCATATTGTGGGGTCCTGTTTCTTGATCCAGTCTGTCAATCTATTTCTTTTTATAGGAGAATTGAGGCCATTTATATTTATGGATATCACTGATATGTACTGACTTGGCTTTGCTATGTTATGTTCCAGTTGTTTCTTTCTGCTTTTCCCCTTATTTAATTGCTTATCCTACCTGGTGGTTTCTTTCTGTTGTTGTTTTGGGGACGGTGGTCATTTTTATCTCTGTCTAGTATGTCTTTCAGTACTCTTTCTAGGGCTGGTTTGCTGGACATGAATTTTTTTCAGTTGTTCTTTGTCATGTAAGTATCTTGTTTCTCCATTAAATTTGAATGAAAGTTTTGCTGGGTACCTTGGTCTGGGTTGAAGGTTGTTTTCTTTCAGGGCTTGAAATACCTCGTTCCAGCTCTTCTTGACTTGAGGGTTTGTGCTGAAAATTCTGCCATGATTCTAATGGGCTTTCCCTGATAGGTGAGTTGTGTCTTTTCTCTGACAGCTTTTACTATTCTGTTTTTATGCTGTATGTCTGAGATCTTAATTATTATGTGTCTGGGTGTGAATTTATGTTGATTGTGACTGTTTGGTGTTCTATATGCCTCACTTATCTGCATATCAGATTCTTTCCCCATGTTTGGGAAATTTTCTGCTATTATTTCTTTAAATACTTTATGTATGTCATTTGCCTGGACTGCTGTATCTTTGCTAATGCCCATTATTCTTATATTGTTGCTCTTGGCATCATCATGAAGCTTCTGGATTGTCATTTCATGCAGCTTTTTTATTTTTAAAAGTTTTATCCTTTCCTGATCACTAATTGTGATCCTGTCCTCAAGGTCCAAAATCCTATCCTCAGCTTCCTTTTGGCAGTTTTGCATGCTTTCAATAGAATTTTTTGTTTCTTGGATGTCTCTTTGAGTTTGTTTCATGAATTCTGCTTGTTTTCTATATTGTTCTTTCAAAGTTTCAATCAGTTTCCCATGCTCATGTACTTTTTTCTCTAGTTCTTCTTTAGCTGCATGCAACAACTCCTTTACTAAAGTTGTTATTTCTATCTTTACATGGGAGAGTATTCTAATTTGATTTCCTCTCTAGACTCATGGAGTTGTTTTTTTATTTCATTCGCTATCTTTTCAGAGATTCCCGGTGTGTTACTTTTGTGGTCCTCTATTTCAATCTCTCCTGTACTTGCTTCTGGTGAACTATATGTTTGAGACTGCATTTTGCTTTTTTGTTTTGTCATTTTCACTCTTCCCAATGTTTTCTATGTGTAGTAGGGGATCACACACACTCTTTTCAGACTCACCAAATTCTTAGAGTTAGTTGGAGGGGGTTTTACTACTGGTCCTATTTATCCAGTGTACACCTCTATTTTAGGGGCATACTCACCACACTATTACAGTTAATCTGCTGTAGTCCAAGGTTTGCCGCCTGGGAGCAAAGTTCCAAAGTTTGCAGGCTCCAGTGAGTTTTTTCACACTCACTGGAGCCTGCTGAGGTCTTCTGATGTTCCAGGTGGGAGGGCGATTCCAGCAGAAGCAGTCCAGGGCAGTTTTCAGTCTGGGGCGGGCTTCCGAGATGTTCCAGCTGGCGGGGTGCACCCAAAGGGGAGGTTCCAGGCAGCTTATGCCTGAGGCAGTCTTCCTAGATGTTCCCGGTGGAAGGGCAGGCCCTTGGGGGTGGTTCCAGGCAGCTTACACCTGATGCAGGCTTCTGCTACTTTCCCGGTGGCAGGGTGGGCCCACGGGGGAGGTTAACTGATCTACTCTTCAACCATGTAATCTTCATTGTTTTCCTCCAAGAATCCTCAATTTCTTTTTTGTGTTGCTAGAACAAAATACCTGAGGCTGTGCATCTCAGTATAAAATTTTTATACTAAGGTTTATTTTGGCTCACAGTTCTGGAGACTGGATTGGGTATCCACGTCTGGTGAAGGATTTCCTGATTGTGTTGCTACATAGCAGAGAAGGGAACCAAGTGTGTGAAAAAAAAAAAAGACACATGTGTCAAGAAAGCCACAGATGGGAAGGGGGACTGGGCTCATTCTTATAGTAAAGCCCTCTCAAGGAACCACTGGACTCCTGCATGCCCTAAGCCCCTCCTCAAAACGGTATTAACGCATTCACAACCTAGGGTCTCACTATGTCCATACATACATTAGGAACCAAGCTTCCAACACATGCAATGCTGGACACAAGATAAGCTCCAAACCCTAGCAGCCTGATTTGGGGAGCCTATGAATGCATACTGGTTTATGGACTCCTCTTCAGCAGATAGGCTTCCTTGTAATTGTCTTTTAATCCTTCACAAAGCTACAGGTGAAGGGGCAGATTCTAAGAGATAATGCATGGACAGCATGGAGGAACAGGGTTTGGTTTGATCCCTAATTTAACCTTCACTGTCATCAATAGAAAAATCCAAGGTGCTATTTGGCCTCTGTTTGCTAATCCAGCTATTTCCTTCTTCACTTGATAAAATAATTTGGGACAGGAAAGAGTGCCCCAATTTTTACAGGTCATGGAGCACTTCTGGTACTGTTTGTTCAGTGGAGACTGAACACTGTGAACCTATGAAAAAATGAGGAAACTTAGGTTGGGAGAGGTTCAGGACACAACTGAGTGGGTCTGAGAGAACTGGAGAAAACAAACTTGGAACTTCAGTGTCAGGATGGTGGTAGGAATATTATTTCTGTTAGAATTCATGGCCTATTTACACCAAGTGCTACAGGGGCTTAGTCAGATAATGTATGGGAAAGAGATTTGTAACTGGAAAAGTACTTTGCAAATCTATGCGATTACTGAACTACGAGGATCCCAGAAAAGATTCAGTTCCAAAATGCCTTAGGAGCTACGATTTTAAGGTGTTTCTGCAATTATGACCAATAGAGTACTTCCTATCACAGAGGAAGATGTGTAAGTTGTATAAGCCAAAGTTCTGGCCAAGAGGAAACCATTGATACCACATACATGAACTACCATGTGGCCACTTTAGCACCAATTTCCATACACGAAGCCAAACACTCTTTAAAGTCACATTTAAGCAAACACTCCCATCGAGTACAGCAAAGCACACTGCATTGCCAAAACAGCAATCGCAATACCTTCTGAAGTAAATGAAGAAAATTTAAGTTTTCGTACACGGCCCACAATCAAGGAAGTTGAATCGTGCTAAATAAATAGCAGCCACACCAAAGCCAAGCTGCCAGTATTCCATGCATTCCAACCCCACCCAGTACTTGGCTGCAAGATCAATAAATACGGACTAAAATGCCCTATGTGTAAAGTATTTGTCTCATCACCAACACAGGAGGAAATATGGCCAAAATATCTTGCATTGAGTACTGTGGAATCTCTTAGCAGAGAAATGAATGCAGATAAGTCATTCTGCGCCAGAGAAGCACCGAATAAATGAAAGAGAGAAAACAAACTCCCACGAGAAATCAATACAACAATAAGGGTTTCCACATGGGATAACTGAGAGGGAGTGAGAGTTGAGAGGGATTCATAGAATTGCATACCAGTGAATTATCTGAGGAGGAGGAGTAGGACTTCGTTTTCCACACCTTTCTATTGCTGGAATGACACACCTGATGTACAAAGGTTGATCAAAGTATATGATGAATGGCTAAATTTTAAAAATCTATTACAGTAAAAGATGTATGTCAATGAATCCCCCTCAAAATACTCCCACACCCTGGAACAGACTTATCCAATTGTTCTTGCTACTTTCGCCTATTTATTGGTTTGTTTGTTTGTTTATTTATTGGTCTTTTTGAGACAGGGTCTCATTAGTTCAGGCTGGTCTTGGGCTCATTGTAGCCCGGGCTGGTCTCGAATTTGCAATGATCCTCCTGCCTCGGCCTCCAGAGTGCTGGGATTACGGGTGTGCAGCACCACGCCTGGCTTTCTTGCTGCTTTTTGAAGCAGTTCTCAAAGTCTTTTGTCATAAAGGTCTTTATGAGGTATGATCAAAAATGTGACTACTGGGCTGAGGATTTAGCTCAGCAGCATAAACGCCTGCCATGCAAGCATGAGGTTGTGAGTTCGATCTCTGGTACCAAAATAAATAAATAAATAAATGACTGAATGAATGCTGTTGCTGCATCTAATCTAAACAAAAGGCAGCCTCGCAAAAATATGATAGTGAGTCCTCCTCTACCTTGTTCACTAGATCCAGCATGGTACAACTTCTAGCTCTTCCCCAAAGTCAAAATGACCATAAAAGATAACGTCCTTAAAGACCATAAAGATAATTGACACAGCTGTGACAGCTCGATGAAAGACACTCACAAATTAGGACTTTCAGAACTGCTTCAGAAAGTGGCAAAAATGACAGGAGGAGTAACTTGAGGCAAAGAGGAGGAGTATTTTCAGGGGATGAATAGCAATGTGTGTTTTGCTGTAATGATTTTTAAAAATTAAAATATGTGTGCATTATTCAACCATACCTTACACACAATTTAAAAGAAGAAACAATTGTTTAGGCTCACTGGATTAATCCACTGAGAAGTTAGAGCCCGTGTGATCCAGGAGTCTCTGCAGACACTCAGACACATGCTCCCAAATTCAAATGAGTAGGCAGTAAACACTGACCACCACAGAGTCAAACAACCAAAAGTAGATGAGAAGCCCAAGCAATAGAGTATTACATGAGGGAGGGAGGTCAGGTGTCTGATCACTAAAAGGAGAGATACAGAGTGAAAGAAAGCTGAAAAGATTCCCCCGGGGAAGGCACCAAAGAGCAACTGCCATTCTTAGTACAGAGGAGTTGGCTCAGATACGTGTCTAAAACAACTTGGGTCTTACATGGAAGGCAGATGACGAGGGGCACGAGATGTGACCGTGACCGTAAATAAAACCAAAGCAGAAGTCTTTCCCATGTCACCCCAACCTTCTCTCCATCATTTCTAGCATCAATATTCCAATGAGATGCAACCATCACATTTTTTGAGCTGGTCTATATAAACAGCAGAATGGCAATGCTGAGATTTCATAGATCAGCAAAGCTTTGAGTATTTTTTTATTTTATTTTATTACTGTCTGGTTGGGGATTTGGGGGGGTATTTGTTTTGTTTTTTCTGCATTATTGCTTCCAACTGCAAAAATTAAAAGTAGAAGACAGAACAGGAAAATATGGACTGGTCAGGTCCCAAAGAATTTTATAGCAGTTACAACATGGAACCACCAAAGTTTTAGTGAGTCAAGGAACCCTAGATAAAGGGACATGAAGTCATGTGACATCTTGTCAATGATGTCACGTGACATCTTGTCAATGATGTCATGTGACACCTTCCAGAGGTGAGAGCATGATCACCTTATAAAAACAATGGCCAGTAGCAAAAGCAGTTTGTGGCTCCTCCTGTAACTGGGTACAGGTCATGCAGGAGTTTGGATTTCATGATACAGGACAATGAACATGCATCAGCTTGAGCTCCGGTCACACTTCTCCTGTGCAGTGATGATTACAGGTACCACTCTGGTGGCTGAACTTAAGCAGGCTTGAAAGGACAGATACCTCGAGCCATTTCCCAGGGAAGGATGCAGATGCTGGTGAGTCTCATCAGGGCTGAGCAGAAGGGAGAAAACAGCTGCTGGACTATCCTGGAGGAGAATCCCTGCTAAATGACTTCTCTCCTTTCATGTTTTATTTTCATGTCTCTCCACCACAATTCTGGGCACACAAAAGAGTGGAATACAGCTAGGCGGGGCAACACACATATGTGGTCCCAGCACACTGGGAGGCTGATGCAGGAGGATTATAAGCTTGAGTCCAGTGTGAATTCAATCCCCAGAACAGAAAGTGCAGAATAATATTGCTGAAACAAAATATGCTATGATACCCATATTACATAGTAGAGGACTCAATGAATCTTGTTCACTACCCTCCATTTTTTCCTTCCTTCCTTCCTTCCTTCCTTCCTTCCTTCCTTCCTTCCTTCCTTCTTTCCTTCCCTCCTTCCTTCTTTTTTGTGACAGGGTCTCACTATCTATTTCAGGCTAGCCTTGAGCTCACAATCCTCCTGCCTCAGCCTCCTGAGTGCTATGATTACCAGGATGTACTGCCATGTTAGCTTTGTCTTCCATTTCTGAACGACTCATCCAGATAATTTGTTTAAATTCTTGCATAGTACTCCAATCTCTTTTTTCTTTTAATCGAAGAAGATACAAATATTTCATTTAGTCACTCAAGCATGTTTCAGTAACTGCTTTAAGTGGCTGAATTTTTCGTAAACTCTCCCAGAGCCATGGTGGAGTAGGGTGGCGATGTTTTCTGTGGGCAGAAGGTACAACGAGAAGGCAAAACCAGAGGCCAGGGCACTTTGTAAGACACACGGAAGACATTCACAAAAATATTTAACATTCCAGTGGTTGACAAAGTCATATTACTGTGGACATGTCATTTTCCTGGGCTATTACCTGTGTGTTACAAACATTGGGTTCTGTTATGGTTGATACAATGTATCAACTCGAGAAGTTTAGAGAGTTAACTAAGGAACTCAGCAGGAAGCCAGAATCCATACTTTCTAAGCATCCTCAGCCTACCCAAGAGGAGGACACAGAGGTGGTATGAGTGCTACACCAGCCCTGGCGAGGATAGGCTGATTACAATCTCAGAGAGGAGAAGAGGATTATTCACTCCCCCCACCACTTTTGCTCCGGCTGCTTTTGCCGTCTTCTGTTGTCTTAAACTGCTGCCCCCGTGCCATGCCGCCCTGCTTTGGAGCCAGCTGATTATGGGCTGAAACCTCCACAAACAGTGAGCTAAATAAACCTTTCCTTCCTTCATTTTGGGTATCAGGTATTTTGTCTTAGCAATGAGAAAAGTAATCAAGACAGGTCCTGAAAAACAAAATCCAGCTTTTCCATTGCATCCAGGTACAGACTCATAGCCTATAATAATTTCCATGAAAGTTTCCAAAGACCATTTCTATTTTTCAGATTTAATATTACCAAGTTTCCCTGGGAAACTGTAGAGCTGTTTTGAAGAGGGAAGCTGCTTTCTCCCTCCCCCATTATATTTCTTAAAATGTGTGCATCCTCTTAGCAGTAGAAGTACTTGGAGACTTCTTCCAGCTCTTAAATTGCTATGGAAATCGCTACTATACCCTGTGTTGAAAAGTGCACTGTTTTACCAGAATTGTGCCATCTTCGCCACCAGCTCTCAGTAGCGCAGGTGAAGAGTCCCAGGAACCTAGACCACAGGGGATCACCAAGTAAACCAGCTCGGCACTTTACCTCTGCAAAGCAACTTTCTCAGAAACATTCAAAGGATAATTAATCACTCTTCTTCCTTGCTGCTGAAGGAGAAATCTGGGGCTTATCTTATCTCAAGGATTGCTCCCTGCAAAGTGGGGGGCTCTGACAGCCAGGACTGCCTGTTACAGTGTGTATAGAAACTCACTGAACAAATGAAAAAATTGGAGAAAAGCAATCAACCGAGGTAGTTACTATCAGAACACCACTTTATGGCAATTTTTTTGGCACTTAACAGGTGCCATGATGCATATGGAGTCTCAGAAAGTACTGTGCATATCTCATACAGTGCTGTTTCACTGAAGATCAAACAAGCTTTCTCAGCAACTACCCAGATGTTGCAACTCGATCTTCAGCCATAGCATCTTAGCATACAAAGGTGGTGAGAAAACATGATGAATGTTTAAAAAACAAACCTTGTTACCATAAAAGACACATTGCCAGGAATAATGAGATAAGTGACTTCAAAGCAAAGGGGAATGCTTTTAGTATTTTGAGAATATTAGTGGAAATGTGTCTCTTAAGGCAATCATTTTTTTAAGTCTAAACAGTCACCGTAATTTTCCGAATAGTCTGCATGCATCAAATATGTGTGGCAATTTCTCCCAAATAAAAACAGAACACTGAGTCCTCATCCACATTACTCACTGGCTCTGGCACTGGCCTACCTCTGGTTCTTCCCCAAAGCCAATTTGACCATGCAAACTTAAGTTTTGAATGCATTCAGGACATTTACAAAGCCAGGACCAAACAACTAAAGGCACTCATAAAAGAGGACTCTAGAACTGCTGCAGCAAGTGGCAAGGGAAATGCGACGAGTGTATTCAAAGTGAGGGGGAAGATTCTGAGAGGTTTTCACGGCAAAGTGTCTTTTGCCATAATAATTTTGTTTTAATTTTAACATGCAACATATTTTTGAAAATATCTCATAGAGCTGAAGTTTCAGAAAATACTTTCATGATGACTTTTCAAGTTAGAAGTTATTATGAAGAGAAAATGATAACTCTAAGCACTAATACATACAACTAAATGTGGCATATAGTTTGGATAGCAGCATTACCAAATTTCCTGAACTTAATAATCACATAGTAGTCACTCGAGAGAATACATTTGTCCCTAAGGTATGTGTGCTGAGTTGTTTGAAGGTAAACAGCTAATACATCTGGAACTTTAAATGGTTGGAAAAAAATAATTGGATATATATATATGATGTGATAAAGACAAAACATGACCAAAAGTAAATTACCAATTGGTAAATCTAGACTGGGTTAAGCAATTAAAAACTGTATTTACTTTTGTAAGTACAGTTTCACAGGAACACTGTAATAGCCAATTATGGAGGTATTATCTATCACTGCTTTCACACTATAATTACAGAGTGGAATAGCTGGGACAGACACAGAAAGCCAAAATTACTCATCTTGTCTTATCAGAAAGTTTTGTCTTCCCACACTTCGATAAAAGATAAATGGTGTATAGGAGCTCACTGAACAATTCTCATAGCTTTTTTGGGGTTTTTTTTGAAAATGTTAAAAATTCTTAAGAATCTTAAAAAT
The DNA here is from genome assembly GCA_004027455.1 of Hydrochoerus hydrochaeris. Lineage (NCBI taxonomy): Eukaryota > Metazoa > Chordata > Mammalia > Rodentia > Hydrochaeridae > Hydrochoerus > Hydrochoerus hydrochaeris. The sequence continues at coordinate 46,620 of PVLA01010965.1, read as the reverse complement.
CTCAAAATCATAAGTTTTTTTCATCAGGCATCATTAACAAATAATTATACACAGGACATATTGGTAAAAGATTATTTTAAAGATTAATTGGGCTCAGGATATAGTTCAGTGATGAAGCAGTAGACTAACAGGTATGAAGGATGAATTATGAGAAAACATTGTGGCAGAACCAAGGAATTGTGGGAGAGGATAATAAATTGTAAGGAAAAAGGCTTGTGGCAGAAACGAAGGATTGTGGAAGGTAAAATTTAATTGTGGGTAAGAGCTACTACAGTGGAAACAAGGAATTATAGAATACAAGAATGAATTGTGAGAAGGATTGTGACAGAAACAAAGAATTATGAGTAGGCAGTATTGTGGCAGAAATAAGGAACTAAGAGAAAGCCATGAACAGGAGAAAGAAGGGATTGTGAGAGAAATGAGGAAATGTGGGAAAGAGCAATGAATTGTGAAAAAAAGGGTTTGTGGTGGAAACAAGGAATTGTTGGAAAGAAGAATAAATGGTGGGAAGGGGTTGTGACAGAACAAAGAATTGTGGGAAGGAGCTATGAATAATGAGCAGAAGAGATTGTGGGAGAGAGAAATGAAGGGTGAGAAGAAGGAACTGTGGCAGAATGGGATTATAGGAGAGTTCAATGGATAATAAAAAGGAATTGTGGCAGGAATAAGGAATTGTGGGAGAGAGCAATGCATGGTAGGGACTGTGGCAGAAACAAGGAATTGTAGGAGAGAGTAATAAATGATGGGAAGAAGGGACTGTGACAGAACAAAGGATTGCGGGAGAGAGCAATGAATGGTGGGAAGAAGGTGTTATGACAGAATAAAGGAAAGAGCAATGAATGATGGGAAGAAGGGACTGTGACAGAACAAAGGATTGTGGGAGAGAGCAATGAATGATGGGAAGAAGGGACTGTGGCAGAAATAAAGAACTGTGGATGAAAGCAATGAACATTGGGGAGAAGGAAATGTGGCAGATATAAGGGATTGTGGATGAGAGCAATGAATAGTGGGAAAAGGAATTGTGACAGAAACAAGGAATTGTGGAAGAGAACAATGAAGTCACACTCCAATAATGAGTCATACAGCTGGGACAAAGAAAGCCAAAAGTAATCATCTAGTCAATCTAGAAGTTTTGTCTTCCTTTATTTAGATGATAGGTGGGTGCATATTAATTACATTATTAACTTTTTGATGTTATTAAAAAGTTAAAAATTTATAAATTCATAACAATCTTAAAATTACTTCAAATGTCAAAATCAAGTTTTGTAGCAGGCATTATTAAAAAACAATTATGGACTCATAACTTCAGGGAAAATATTACTCTAAAAATTAACAGGGCTGAGAATATAGCTCAGCAGTGGAACACCTGCCCGGCAGGCATGAGCTCCTGGTTTCAATCCTCAGCACTGAATAAATAAATGTTTAACCAGTGCTTTTCCCACCTGCTCAGAAAACCCTATGCTAACTGGGGCCAGAGCAGCCTCGGTCTTCCTGGAATCCCAAGTGAAATCCTTGGGCTCTGCATGGTTTGGAGTCAGCCTGCCTCTGTGTCCTGGTCTCCAATTACAAACACAGGAAACAGCTCAGCCAGCACTTGGCAGTTCGATGTGCCTCTCAGGATGCCTTTCCCCACTTTGTAGTAGAGGAGCCTTTCCTGAGACATCAAAGCAAACCCTCCTCCCAGTAGAAAAAACAGACGGATTCTGCAAACCTTGGAGTCCTGGTCAAGGTCTGAGCTTTTGAGAGTACTTTGCTTGTACCCGAGTCCTAGAAAAATTCTAAAAGCAGCAGAACCAGTCCAAGTTCCCTGAAAGTCTAGAGAAGACAATAGATGTTGGCGTCTAGGCAGAACAGAAAGAAGGGAAGGAGGCGTGGGCATTCTTCTTCACCTAAGGATGCTCTCAGCTGTAGGGAACGTTTCCCTAAAAGATGCTCAGAGGGGGAAATTTTAAATGCTCACCAGGGGAGAATTGAAAAATATATTTTTTATCAACATATTCAAACAAGCATGAAGAACACCACACACACACACACACACACACACACACACACGCTCATGTGCACACACACCCTTTTTCATTACCACTTGATTACAGGGATGTGTGTGTTTGGCTATCAAAGCAACCATTTCTGTTTCTCCAGTAGTGATGGCCGGGTATTTTCCCCAGCCACTGGTAGCTTTTGCTGGAGAAACCGTCTTGTCAGAAACCGTCTTGTCTTGTACCCTCAGAGTCCCAGCCATTCATTAGGTTAAGATTTTGCCAAACTCTGTGCAAGTTACCGGCAAAGCATTTCTTAGGCTTAACAGCCATTGTCTCCAGAATGAGAGTGGGGATTTAATCTGCCCAGCATGCTCCCGACATCCCCGAGCCCAAGGTTAAAGACCTCCTTGGTGGCAGGCCACACGTTGAATGGAAATTAGGGTTTCCTTTCCTTGAGGCTGAGTTGAAAAGCTTAGGCAAGTCTGCCTCTGAGCTTTGTCACAGTACATCTATTCCCTCTACCGTGCTCTCAGTGACACAGGATTCCTATGATGGCATTGAACGGCTAGTTTTGGAGAGACACATCCATCATATTCCAAGCTGGGTGGCCTGAGCTAACAACACAATTAGATGTGACATGTGTCACGGAAGCAATCCGATTTCGCTCTCTGTCCCTATGCCAAACCACACAGAGCCGTTGGCTGAGGCTGACTTACCATGTCTGCCTATGGGCTGTTCGGATCATTTCCATCAGTGATCCGTAAGAAGGCTTTGGATGGACAGACGCTGTACCTTGATTTCAGGGAAAGGTAATCTGTCTGAGTGCTGAGTGATTAGAGAGGGTGCACAGAACCTAACGCAAAGCTTGTCTCTACCTTGTCTCTACCATCAGGCAAGATGGCAACTGTGGCAGAGCTAATCCCTCCCACTGATGGCTTCATATCTGTCTATGTGGTTTGCCTGTCTCACCTGTCAGGCTCAAGGTGAGGGATGTTCTCAAAAGCATCAGAGAGGACTTTCATGTTTCTGATCTTCCCTGCCAGATCCAATCACCTCAGCTTTTTCAACAGAAAACTCCTCTAAAATACCAGTGTCTACCCCACACACACATCCAAACCCATTCAACCTGGTGCTTTGTGGTCGGTCTGCTCAAAAGCAAAAGGTCTGACATAAAATTCCTAACTTTCCAGAGGTCAAAACAGAGAAACCATGGTGGAGGATGGATATTAGTTATGAATGGGAAACTCTATTTACGAGGAAAATCATTCGACCTTTGGCTAGAAATTTGCCCACTCTCACGTGGGTATTTGTCTGTTCTTCCTTCACCCCTGCAAGAGTCATGCTGAGATTCTTACAGCTCAAGAAATCCTGCTAGAATAACTTAACAAGCTAAGCCACCTGTGATCCCAAGCACAAAGTACAGCAAACACAAACTCAGGAAGTTTGTGGCTGAAGGCACGTTCGTTTCACTGTCCTCATCTTCCAGAAGACTTCGCACAAGGTCTAAACGACCTTCTTTGCACTCTGAGCAAATCGGACCTCCTGTCTTCTCCTCGATCCCTCCCACATCACACTCCAACCTAGACACTTACAGTCAAGGACCTGTGCAAAGATGTCTCTGCTTATGGTTGTTTTGCATATCACAGTTCGGCTAATTGAGCATTGTTTAGTGACTCTGTTTTGTCCCTTGACCCTTTCATTCACCTGCTCATTCATTGGTTTGTTTAAACAAAAAAACTGCAAAGAAAAACACACATGCATATGTGTGCACATACACACGCAACCACAGAGACAATCAGAAAGCAAGGTCATACCACCTAAAACAAAGCAGTGTTACCCAATACAACGCAGGAGTAGAAATGTCCTTTCTGTTTACCGCCCCAAAGCCATCAGCCGTGTAAGTACAGTAAGCTCTCAAAATGTAGCCAGTGCAACTGAACAGCGAACTATTTCCCTTGACTGAATTAATTTAAACTTTTTGGATTCTGTTGGCACTACTGTTTACCATATTGCAGGAGACAAATGGAAAACTTTCAAAGAAAATTCAAAGGTGTGCACTCAAAATTCATTGTGGCCTCCCTCTAGGGGTGCAGGGAAGGAACATGATGTTTCCTGGAGGGATTCTGCCACCAAGATTCTGCATTCAATTAGATTATAGTGGAGCATTTGAAGGCAGTGAAAATGGAGAAAATATTTCTTGCCTGTCCCCTGAAGCTCCTCAGTGCCTTCAGGGGTTTCCTGAGAGGAAGATTCTTCAGCCTGGCACTGTCTCTCCAGAGAACCCACAGGGCAGGCGGGAAGATGAGCTTCGTGTTAGCCTGGAGCAGTGCTGGACCACCTGTTCCATCATTTCAGGAGCCCCTACATCCTCGTAACCATGGCCTCTCACTTCCATGCCCGGAGTAGCTTGCTTTCTTCTATTCTGTTCCACCTCTATGTGTCTGACCGTGCAGCAGTGACCCTGGGAGCCCATGGAAACACAGAACCTTGCGCTCGGACCTTAGCATGTGATGGAGATGGTAAATGAACCAGTACAGTACCTTGGTGGAACTATAGAACAAACTGTATAGCACCGGCCGGGGTGGCCAAACTCCCTAGCACCGAACCTCTCCCATGAAAGGCTGTGTCCAGGGAGAAAACAAACCAGTGAGTAGGACTCACCGGGCAAAGGCAGGTGGGAGGAAAGATTATGCTCCACACAGACTTGACCTTTTTCAGCTTGAAAGTAAAGCTGTTTGTTTCAACCTCGTGGGTCCACTCCGGAGGGTCCTGCCTTGCTCCGAGGGAACAGGCATCAGCAATTGATGGTATGCAAGTTGCTCAGAGTCACCTTTAGTGACTGAGCAAACAGAAGCTTGGGAGTTAGCAGACCTCCAGGTGATCACTGAGTGTGTTTTGGAAGCAGAGCAGGCAGGATGCAGCCGAGAAAATGGCTCTGCTACAGGAGACATTTCTGTCCCCTTTATGGGAGATAGATGCTCTGGTTTCTGTTACCCCCAATCTCAGATGGTCTTTGGAGTAACTAATAATTCCATTTCCTCGGAAAGATAGCATTCACAGGTCGGCTTCATCAAGAGGCAAAATTCCCCGGAGGGAAACGTCTTATCTTTGAAAATATCTTGCACAAGGGCATTACTATAGTACAGCAGACACGTGTGACACTGGTGACACAGATACCCATGACAGAGGGAATGATTGCTTTCTACCCTTTCAAGGAATTATACAAAGAATTTTGCCCACACGCGAAATTATTTTGGGAAATTTGGTTCATTTCTTTGCTTTGAGAGAGAATCTGGTGGGGTCACCCAGGCTGGCCTTGAGCTCATGGTGATCCTCCTGCCTCAGCCTGCTGAGTGCTGGGGATTACAGGTGTGCGCCACCACCCCTGGCTGTTTTGGGAAATTTTTTGTGGGACTTAGAAACCCCACAGATTGGAGCAGGCCGCTGGCTATTATGAAGTTCTACTACACCAGTAGCGTCAAGAACGAAGTACACCCAGAAGGGCGTGACTTTCACAAGTTTCGGTCCCCCCCCCCCGCTGTGTATCAGTTCATGAGCGTGACAGAAAACGCCCCGAGTCCCCTCAAAAACGGAGCCATCAAAAACGCTGCCGAGCAGGCAGCTCACTGCAGGGAGAAGAGAACCGATCCGCTGCCCTCCTAGCGTGACTGACAGCACTTCTGTGATCCGAGGAAGGCTTTCTGCGCACTTGGGTAAGCTACAGGAGTCTGCATACTCATAGAACCCATTAGAAATTCGTGCCCGATGTAGCAGTTTTTCCTAAGGGATGAGATACACCGCGAAGCGCAGAGAAGGTAAAGGCGAAGTGCGAGCTCAGAGAAGTGGGAGAGCTGGAGAAGGCCAGACTTCCCCAGCAGTGAGGCGGCCTTTGGCTCAGTTTCTGCTACTGTTGCTAAGCAACACTGGGGAGGCTTCGGTCCAGGCACATTCCTCCTCCCTCCCCCCATGATCCCCCCAAGACTAAGTGAGCAGGCAAGAGCCAAATGCTCCAGTGGCCCTGCGCCCTCTCCGCGAGCTGACGACCACCAACAATGCACACAGGGCCATGGCTCTCTTTGTCCCTGCCCTGGCTGGAGGTTTTGTCTCCGGCTTCCCAGCAGCTTCGCCATCCCACATCACCCACTCCAGAGGCTGAGCAGCCAGAGAGAGAGGCCTGGGGCTTTTCATGGCGAATTTCACGGCGGCGGGGCGGCCTGAAGAGGAGCCCAGGCCGTTTCACTGGGGACCTAAAAGCCCTCCTTTGTGAGCCCGGGGAGGTCAGGTTAAGTGCCGCACTGGGATGGCAGGCATCTGTTTGTCTTCGCACCAGGACCTGCTCCCAAGGAGGAGGGAGAGGAAGAGGAACTCCATGGTCGTCCCCTGCACACAAGCCCTCCTCTGCCATTTGACAGAGTATCAGGGGAATGGAAAGCTGCCAGCACCTGGGCCTGGCGTGCTGCTGGCCCTACCGAATCAGTTGGATGGAGCTGTGACAGAGGGAGCCCTGGCGGCCCCAGCAGTTCCATTCCCCCTTGCTGCAGGAAAGAGGCAACAAAACAAAACAACACAAAGCAAAGCAAAACAAACCGGTCTTGTGCTCACACGTCTCACCAGCGAAAAGAACCTACGCGTAATTTTTAAATGGCATCTCTCCAATTTGGCTAAAGGAAATCATTGCACTGAAATGAATTTCGTCTAAACACTGGAACACTGTCATTCTAAACTGAAGACTCAGTAGTTAAAGGTGATAAAAGATTGGTCCATCTCTTTAAAGTCTCTGAGTAGAATGCTCTGATTAATTTGATTAATATCAATGATTTCTAGAGGTTATGGGTACAATTTCTATTCCAGAGAGAAACCCAGGGAAGAAATCATTCCCTAAAAGAATCTATTGAAATATGACCAAAGCTAGTTTTCAAAAAAACAGAATCAGTTTTCTAATACAGCAGTGTTTTCTTTTCTATCTTTATTTTAAAGGGAAAAAATTCAAACCACAATAAAACGGAACTTCAAAGCAATTAGTAGGAGAGTTAAAGTAATTAACATATTATGTGCTGTTTTCTTCATGCTGGTTATTCAGAGTGCAAGATAGAGGCATGATATTTAAACACTCTTAGTACAAACCTTTCTTTTCAATGGACTAAGGGAAACTAGCTGTATAATTATCTTAATTATCTTCTATATACAGATATTTCCTTTTTCTGTTCCTCCTTTCTCCCATCACAGTCTGTCTTTTCTTTTGAAGAGTTTCTTCTCAGTTCACCATATCTATTGTCCATTTTGGATCTGATTTGCTCACTCAGTTTCTCACACCAGTGAGACAATATGATGTTTATACACATCCCTAACCAAAGCACGCCTCTCCTGCTGTATTTTCCAAATCAAGTAACTACTTCAACAGCCTAGGTTCAGAAGAAGACATCTACTATACTGCCAAGGAAATGAGTAGAAATAAACACATCAGTTAGACACAAGGGCTGTCCAAATGAAGAATGAATTTTAGGTGGGAGGGAACAATACAAATGGAATATTTTGTGACTCTAGATTGTCCCTGTAGATATAATAGGATGCAGGCAGGTACACACAAAGGAAGAAACGCAACATACTGCTGACTACCTAGTTCATCCTTAGTGTAGGAAGGAATGACCCAGCGTTGGGGAAGAGGAGAAAGGTAACTACCATCAAAGTGCCAAGGCATACAAAACTGCATCCCTGACCATCTTCTTCTCATTTAATTGTCATTTCTGTGATCCTGCTTTTCTTGCTATGAGGTGAGCCCAATTATGGCTCCAATATTAGTACATTAATGAAAATGATACTGCGTCGGGGAATGAACTTCTTTAGCAAGCACCACCCTCTCTTGATGAGACTATAATAAAGGTAAATATGAGCTCTACAAATCAGGAGCCTGAAATGCAGATACACACAACTGCACACTCGTAGATACACAAATGCATAAACTTTTATTTGAAAGCCTTATGAATTTCTTAAACCCAAGGGAATGGTACTTCAATCACTATACAGGATACAGATAGTTTAGGATGTAAAGGTAAAGTCCCACGTAATGACTTAATAGTGTGGGTAATATGTGTGTACCCTACTCAACTTTTCTAAAATGTTTTAACTGAAATTCCCTCAGAACTGAGTTAAGGTTAGTGTGTACTATAACACAATTCTAGACTACATTAGGCATAAATTTTCAATGCGAAAATCTCAGGGCAAAATATATCCAATAGGTTTGTAATTCCACCCACGCTGCCAAAATTAGGGCACAAATTTCATAATAGCATTATTCTTAATGGATAAGAAGAGGAAATAATATACATTAACAGATGAATGAATGAATGAATGAATGAATGAGTGAATGAAGTAGAAATAAGTTAGCGGGCTATCTTTGGTAATAAAATGGCGTGGAATACTGGCACGTGCATACTTCAGCATATGAGACATTAAAAATGTTCTACTAAGTGAAGGATCCCGGGTGAAAAATACAAGAACGACTCTTCCTACATTTACAATTACATTTTCGATGAACCTGCCAAAGCCAATGGTGTTTTCCCGAGGATGATGATAAAACTATTCTATGATTAGACCAAGCATGGGGGTACACACCTATAATCCTTGAACTCAGAGTCTGAGGCAGGAGGATCTTGGGTTCAAATCCAGGATGGATTGAACTGAGTGAAGTCCTATCTCAATAAATAAATAAGCAAATAAATAAAGTTGAGAATGTAGCGGCTCAGCACAGAGGCCCTGAGTTAAATCTCCCACAATGCAAAGGGAAAATAATAGATGGCATGTCAATTACACCTCAGTAACACCATCATATACAACTGGTTCCTAAGTCCAATAGGAGTGTTGTAGTCAGGGGTTTGCAAAGAAAACAATTTAATACAGAACACATAATCTATGGAATTACTTTATGATGGTCACCCAAGAGTTAAATACAAAACAAAGAGGGCAGGAAATCTGTCCACACACTAAGACCTGAAGAATCCAGCTGAGGGCCTGGATCCTATGGCAGTGTCCTACATGGGTCCAGTTAATGACCTAGAGCCCATGACAATGCCCCCACAAGTCCAGCTGGAGGCCTAGAGCCCATGATAATATCTCGTGCATGTCTCTATCAAGGTCTGAACTGGAAAGGCCCAAAGGTCGGTCTTGGAAGCTGGAAAGTCTGTGCTGGGAAGTAAAGGATCTGTGCCAGCAGGCTGAGGGTTCCAGACTGGAGCCAGGAAGCAATGCTCAAAGTAGGGAGCAGGGTTCCCCTGAAAAGTACCACAGCCATCCTCGGTGACAATGAGGTCCTGAGCTCCTCTGATGAGAACAGCCAAGTTCATATCAGGAAGCCAGTGTGACAACCTTTTCGTGGAGATTGAGCAGCTCACATCTTCCCCTCTGGACACAGGAAGCAATGCTCTCAGTAAGGACCAAAGCTTCCCTAAGTAAACCACAACCATTCTCAGCAACAGTAAGCTCCTCCGATGATGAGAACAGCCAAGTTCATATCAGGAAGCTCCTCCAGGAGAACCCACAGCAACAGCAGAACCAACAACACCATGGAGACCAACAACACACTTCTTCCTCTCCAGTTCTCCTTTCTGTGTTGGCAAAAAAATCCTCAGTTGGGCCATCCACACTCAGTACCAGGCTGACTCTGTTCAGCTGGGTGTTACAAGTTGACCACCAGTTGCCGATCCACCAAAAGTAAATAGCTTATGTCAAACAATGATTAAAAATTAACCAGTTTTTCTTGCCAGACTTTCAAGCTATAAGGTAAAAACTCAATGAGTTTTAACTGTACTATTAGGAATGATTATATTCGTCTTGTCAGACATCTGTATTCCATTCAATGAACTAACACGTAGATCAATATGACTTAAAGCATGGAACGGGTCCTCTCTTACCCTACATTTCACCAAAATTGGATTAAGCAGCTCTGATCTGAAGAAGTAGGCAGAAAAAGGCATCCAAAGGTACCCAGGTAATCCCCATGAGGACCACATGTGAACTTCAGAAAGAACCTTGTTCTCCTTTAATGTTAACTTTAAAAAAACTATTTCCCATGCAACACACGTAACTGAAAAGTATTAAGTCTGGGAAATGCTAGAAAACAATTACTTCCCCTAAAGTTTTAAAGGTCAGTTGATACATCTTTCTCTTGCTCGTGTAGAGAAAATACAGCCTCTTTGAAGTAAATGATCCCATCCCCTGGAAAAGAAATAAATTCTGGACAGCCAATATAAAAACTGACACTCCTGGATGAATTCCTTGGAATGCATGCTGAGAAGGTCTTTCTATTGGGAAACATACAGACACGTTTGCAACTTGGAATCATGTACCCTGTCTTACATCAATTAATTGAGTAAAATGGGGTATCGTTTCAAGATCCTGGTGAGCTAACATTTTTAAGCTTAAGTCAGACATTACACTAATGAACTGGGCTCTGCTGCTCTATAGCATCATTCCACTCTTGGTTCCATTTTAAGGTTCAGGCTGATGAGAATATCATAATGAAGCACACCATTCAATCCTAATATCACGTTGGATGTGCTTTCCACATAAAATCGCAAAACGCATTGATTGTACTATAGGAGATCTCAGTCTCAAAGGTGTGCTACAAAACAGGTGTGTCAGCTTCCCATCCTGTAACAAAACACTTGAAAGAATCAACTTGTAAAGAGAAAAGTTTTACTTTTGCTCATACTTATGGAGGTTCCAGGAGATGGAGGTTGGTGCTGTTGCCATTAAGCCTGTAGCAAGGCAGTACATGGGTGAGGAAGTCCAGATACTCACTTCCTGGCCAGAATGTGAAAAGGAGTAAGGAGAGGGACGGAAGTCCCACAATCCCCTTCAAGGTCACACCCACAATGACCAGGAGCTTTTTCTCTAAGCCCCGCCTCTTAAAGGTTCCACTACTTCCCATCATTTGGAGCCTAACCCTTTCAAACATGGAGGACATTGGAGGATATTCCAGGCCTAATTTTTAATAACATGCAACTCCAGTTCCTCTGAGGGTAACTGGAATGAGGCATAGTAGTAGCTCAGAGCTGTTGTCCACTCTCACAATGATGAAAGGGAATCTGGACCTGCCCTAGACCAGCAGCCAGAGAAATGCCCCACGCCTTCTGCAGCAAGGTGAACCAAAGCATTTTCTGCAAATGTCAAGAGGCCATGAATGGAATGGAATGTCCAACTGCTGGCTTCCTGAGAAAACACTTCTTGTGTGGACGGAGCCTAAGCATTTATACTCAAAACACCTGAACTTTCCAGCCATCTTCAGCTCAATAAAGTTGCCTAACATAGTGGTAGATTTACCTGTGTTCTGACTTTGTTTCTCCTTTTTATGTGTCTTCATTTTCTTTTTAAATGTGTTACATTTAAGCTTTATATATATATATATTTTTTTAATTGATTTTGAAATCTGTCTTATCTTTTACTTTTAAGGGGAAATGCATGGGTCCAAGCCCTCTCTGAATCCAGAGAGTTGGATCCACTCAACATAGTAATTCTGTGTATGTCTTCTTTCCTTATGACACAAGATTTTAGAGACCATAAGCAGGAAAATTCTTCTATAATAAACTGAGCTGGGAGGAATGAGACTCCCATGTGAAAAACGTCACTAAATCTCTTAGGGGTCATGAGACGGGTCCATAACTCTCCAGAGGAATCTCTGTAAGGAAACATCATCCTTAATCCAAGAGCCATGTGCTCCGACATGACAGCCATTCAATATTGGTAAAGCCACCAAGCTCCTCTACCTCTTGGATGGAGAACCAATAATCTGAGTTTCTCTAGTGGAATCCCAAGAAAGTCTCACAACTGAAACAGGGAGAAGAGGTGAGTATGATGAAGTCTATCTTCTGCAAACGTCACTCTTTTACACTAAACATGAAGAGCAAAGGAAAGTAGGATGCGTTGGACAACAGGAACAATGCACATGGGACAAAGACGGCTTTGGGCAGATGAATTTGAGTGCCATGGACCTAGGGATTGCGTTACAAAGATTTTGTAGCACTTCGGGAGTCGCTCCCCATGTTTCTCAGCATGAAAATCAGTGTGAACGCTAATGTCCATCCTCCACCTCTGCAGAACCAGAATGTTTACAAGCTTTACAGATGGCAATCATAAGTAAAAGCTCCCCCCACAAGAGGGCTGAGAATAAAAACATGTTCCAAAAGAGAACTTCTACGGTGTTTGTGTGCTGCTGAGACCATAGCTAAAGGCTTCATGTCCCTATGGTACAAGTGGGTTGTGTGGAGAAAATCTAACCATACCTACCAGCAAAGGCAGGAGATGTTCTAGACATTCACTGGGAATCAGGAGATTTCCTCAGCCTCAGCACTGGGGGGTTCATGGGGTTGTGTACTTGGTAGCAGCAGGGACTGTCCTGGGCATTTTAGGGTGACAGCATCTTCTTTAGCCCAAGTATATCCACAATTGTGAGAAACCAAGATATCTTAAAACATAAGATATCTTGGTCTAAATGCCCTCTGAGGGGAGGAATGTGCCCAGTCAGGAACCCACAGTAGACAGTAAGTGTGGCACAGAATTAGAAGCAAATCGTCCTGAAGCTGAAGCAGAGCCTATATCTCCCAACATTGATATCCCAATGCATAATCCAGACTGCATTTCTCAGGACCTGCAGGAAGTCTGGACAGACGTAATTCACTCTAACACCAACGAGAAGGATGACAGAAAAGAAAGTACAATACATAAGCGCAGCCAGCACGGGAACATAACTTCACAGTTACAAAGTATTGCCAGAAACCGACACCGCCTCGAATAGCATTTCTGCAGGATTTTGGAATATTTATGTCAAAGTGAAAGCTGTTGGCTTCACAGTGAGCTGAACATATTTCCAGCTAGGAGCTATTTTAGAGACATTTTCTTTCCTCTCGGCTACAAGCAATAAGCAAGTATAGTTACTATATTCGACCTTCTTTTAAAAATATCCTAAGTCTTCTATGAAGAGGAATCAGGGCAAATATGAAGTTAGCATTATCCAAGTTCTCTCATTGTATTTAGAGCGAAACAAGCTTCTAAAATTCTAGATTTCAATTATAGTTCATTTTTACCACCCCAGCATGCTGTATGCAGCATAGCCATCTCACTGGAGGCAAATAATATAATCAGGGCTTCCCATCTCTACAAATCACTTGAAATCCAGTGAAGTTCATTAAATTACAGTGATGCTATATATGAATAGATGAGCTAATTACAGTAATGTTTCCCAGATTAATGTTCATAATGAAAAATAATTTTGCATGCTTGCAGAGGACTAACATGATATATTAAAATAGAATAATTAAATAAAAATAATTGCATAAGGAAACAAATTTAATTAAATCAAGTAAACGCTAAAAAATTCAATAAACCTCCAAACTAAGTATCCATTTGTCATAATCCTGGAGTCTAGAATAATCAAAATAATTTTTAAATGGGCCAAGTTTTTAATATCTTGCCATACCTAAATCAAGTCAAGGAGAAAACATTTTGTAATATTTGGTAACTTTATGTGTGTTGTGTTTTATTTCTACCTTATAACTTCATAAAATTAGGTTACAATAAAAGTTTTTTACTCTGCTTAAGTCAAAAAACAGCATTATATTTAAAATACTTTTATAAATTCCTAGAAAGGTCCAGATTTGTTGCAAAGTTACTTTTCTGTTCATGGTTGTCTATTTTTTTTTTTATTTTATATCTTTGTTTTCTAAATGTAAAAACTTGTTCTGGGTCATTAAAGGATAGTACAGGGCATCACATTCTCCCAAATCAGTATCTCCTTTAATATCAAGATTCACACCCCATTATGATGGTTAATCACCGTATGTTGACTTGAATGGATTAAAATGCCCAGCAGATTAGTAAAGCACAGTTCTAAGAGTGTCTATGAATGATTGACATGGAGGCCAGCAAATAGGGGAAAAGACCCTCCCTGAATGCAGATGGCACCAGCCAATGGGCTTGTAGCCTGGGTGAAATAAAAAGGGGAAGAAGGAAGTGTGCCTGTTTCAAGTCTTCTCCATCACCTTTGCATGTTGGTCTCTAGTTTCTTCCACCTCCCAGCACAGACTTGTAATGGCCACATCCAAGGTTCTTCCAAGCCTCGACCTTGGACTGGGGCTGCTTCCTTGATGCTCTTGCTCTGTGGCTTCCATCTTCTTGGGCTGAGCAGCTACTGGATCCTAAAGCATGCAGATGGCCATGAAAGCCTCTCTTACTTCTGATCCTATCAGCCTACCTAATAAACCCCCTTGTATAATCATACATATATTTTCTATTGATTTCATTACTCTACCTAGTACACCAATTATAATGATTCCAATATGAAAAGTTTTTCAGAGAAGTGAAGACCCACTAGACAAATGCTAGGTCACCTTGTCTGCCCTCTCTGCAGTGGGACACCTGAATTGCCTTAGGACCCAGAGCCAGTGGGATCAGCCTTTCACTCCAAACATGTCTCACAAAATGCCAAGTCAGCAGTGTGCCTTGGTTGTAACAAAACTAGAACTTGGAGACAATGCTTCATCAGCTGCTATCCACCACACTGCAGAGATTCACCTCAGCAGCAAAACAGTGCCATTTCCCCCTGGTGCCCACAGAGCGGACCTCCACTTCAGCTCTCTCTCCCTCTTCAGTCTCATGCCTTCTTATAACCTTATTGATATCCTCATCTCTTCTATCTAGGAGAACAAGATCATGGTCCAGGAACACTTGGCATCTGTAGAAGATACTCAGCAAACAAATACCACTATCAGATTCCACACACGTCAGCTTTCACAAAGTGACCAATTTCTAACATTTAAAAATCCACTACCAATAGGACTAGTCATCTCAAATGTGGCCTGTGCAAACCATGAACCAACAGGTACAATCAGTTGAGTTTTCCCTACACAGAGGCTACAGTGAATTTCCCAGAAAGCAAATAGAGCTACGGATGAAGGGCTTCTCCCTTGTAGCACCCCACCCACCCCAAGGCACCAGAAGAGGTCTCAGCATTTAAGTCCTATATAATGCTTCCAAAATTAATGCACACTCATTTCTTTTCTTAATTCATAAACTTCCAAAGCACACAGTTCACTGTCACAGTGGCGATCACTCTCTTTGCTAAACACTTGGCCGGTTACTCCTATCTGCAGGCTGTGACAGACAGGTCCTGAGGGGACCTGCCTTTGCACCACAAGGAGTGTGTCTCCCTGGCCAAGACCTGTACCTCTTGCTGGGATGAAGGGGCCTGCTGGGTCTGTCCTGGGTTCCCTCCAAGCCACTGCAAAAGAAGTTCACGGTACCTCGGTCTTTGCTATACTGGTGCTTCAGAATGTTCTCCTCACATCTGCGTACGTGCTGTCCGTTAGCCCTTTGTTCTTTGTCCGAAGACTGCATGGATAATCACACACACAAAAACAGGCACAGCAGAATCAGAACCATCAAATCAGAACGGTGAAATCTTGTATTTGTAAAGGAGAAAAGAGTTTTCCAAAACTAGAGAGAGCTGGAAAATAGAGGAAATTACAAGAGTATGGCGAAGGAGAAAAGCTGTAAACTATAGTTCCATAAAGTACAACCTGAAAAAGACACACAGTCTGGTGACGAATGACCAACACCCACAGGAGGCCGCCCGTTTAACCACACTGCTGAATTAAAGGAGGAGAGGTATAGACAGAGGGAGAAAAATCCAATTTGTAGTCACAGAGGGAGTACTGGGTGAAAAACATTTTGAAAGAGAGTCAGAACTCAGCACAACTAGTTTATCAATGCGAGACATTTCAAAGCCTTCAAAGAAAAATTACTAATGCCCATTGCTAATTAATCATTCTACGAATTCTCATGCAAATGCCTTTTGGATGGCTTTGATCCCCATTGACACCTGAAAGAAAGCACACAGTGTCGCCAGGCTGTACAGATGACCAGGATGCAAAAGCATGTGGGAGAACACGCAGACCCTGTGCTTCCCCGCCTAATACCCTGGGAACTCCAGTGGGTGCAGATCGTCAAGCAGGAGAAAGCACGGCTGCACTCCAGCCTGCACTGGGGGGTCCCTGATGGCTCTGCTATGGACCTCTCCAGCCACAAAGCACAGCACATAGTCTGCTCAAAAGCCAACAGCCTTCCTATGCCCTCTGCCTTCAAACCATCCAAACAGCCCCTCACAATTCTGCAGTCCCCCCACATGCACTTAAAGGAGAACTGACTGTATTAAGACCTTGAAGAAAGGTTGAAAGTGTTAATTAAATACAACTACCTGAATTGGGAAAGTGAATAGAACGCAATAGAACTGTCACCTCAATGATGGGGGAAAAAAACTTTTTTAAAAAAATTCTTCTGGAGAGAATTAAACATGAATCTTTTTTCCAGGCAATGTTCTTACCCAACAGGTAACCATGTTTAGCGAAATTCATCTCTTTTATCTGATTTAGAAAGAGGCATCAGTCAGAGCAATGAGCCTCTGATTTGCAGAATACTAAAGTAACAGTGTTAAAAAAAAAAAAAAACACCCGCAATCATATAAAATCTAAAAACCATTTTCCAAATTGAAATTCCTCCCCTGGCTTCCACAGAGATACACAATAAAATACATAGTGGGAGACAGCACATATAAACTAGGTAAATTGTCACCTTCTTACCTACCTGAAATAAACTATTGTCTTTTTTATAGTTAAATTGGCATTTCATTTACTTTCCACCAAATTCAACTACAGTTTGTGACCAAAAGGATCAAAAAGGTCCCATTCTCCTTGTGTTGAAATATTCCCTGTGGACGGGAAATGCAGAGAGCAGATAAACAGAATACCAAGCTCATCAGTATGTGCCCTGCATGGGCTTAATTTTCAGTGTTTGTTTTAATTAGTGATTTAAGCCAACACAAATACTCATATGTATTGAGGGAAATAGTTCTGTCTTTTCTATCAAATGCGAGCATCTCCATCTTAGACTCTAGCCCAATCTAGACAGCGCTTCCTGGACACACTAACTTACAATAAATGCCTGCTCAGTTCCAATCTTGGGAACAGGGCTGCAAACCAAGGGTAACTTACAGCTGGGAGCCAAGGACGTTTTGTTTCCAACATAATCTCTTGCTGAGCTCTCCCTATTTCCAGAAGCCCCTCCCATCCACTTTGGATCATCTGAGTTAGCCAATAGAAATAGAGTGAGAACCTCCAACCTGCCAATGGGGAAGAAGTCACTGCTACTCCTGCATTAGTACCAAATCCCCGGCGGAGGGTTCAGGTCTCCCTCTCGGCAATATGGCACACAGATGCAATAGACAGACAAGGAGAGACTATTCTGCAGTTGAGCTCTGGGATGACCCATGTTCTCTGTGAAACAAAACAAAAGGTCACAAGTTCAAAATCTCATGGATTTTATTGGTATCAATCAGGGAGGTAGGTGGGGATCATAGAGTTCTAGGAAAAAAACTTTGTTGGCATTGGCTATAATGAGAAACAGAGCAATTTTGTGCCAGGCACAGAGGCCTTCAACTAGTAATACAACAGATAGCTTGATGTATGTATGCAAGGCTGGCATCTTTATTCCCAGGAAGGTATAATTCTTATTGAGTACCATGGCCTCAGCTGAGATGCTATCTCTTGTCTTAGCCCTGGAATTTCACAGTCTCCTGCTCAGCTCCAATTGCAACCATCAGTAAAGGAGGCAATTGTTGCTTATGTGCTGTAATGACACATGCTGGCATCTCAGCCAGACTCAATCCTATTCTTTTAGCCAGTTAAGGGAACATCTCTTTCAACATAGCCAGCTCTGCATATCTTAGTGAAGAGGGTTAAAGGAGAAGTCAGGAGAAGAGGGTAGGCAAGGGGCTTCATTTCTCTGGAGATTACAGTTTGGCAGTCTTTCAACATGTTAGTGATAAAATAGCCCAGCTTCCTTTGGTGCCAGAGTGACCACTCCATCACCTTGCTCCTTTCTGTAGAAGTAAAGACAAAAACCCTCGTGGAGACCTTTTCCCAATGTCTGAGTGCATTCTTTCTGGCATGGACAATATGAGTCTGGGAACTATTTCTAACAATAAGAAACAGCAAGTACAAACTAAATTGAATGTCTGTGAGCAGAGATAATAGGAAGTAGGGTCAGGAAGTGAGATCATCAAATGGAATCCATGAGGAATTCCATTAAAGAATCAGACCCCATTTTGACACTAGTAGGAGGTGGTGAGACCTTTAAAAGGCAGGGCCACACAAGAGTTCTTTAGGTCATTGGGTGTATCCTCAAAAGAGATTGGGCAACCCCAGGTTCTTCCTGTCTTTCACATCCCATACATGATGTGAACAAATTTCCTCTGTTACACACTTCTCCCATGACGCTTTGTGACCTCAGAACCACAAAGCCATGCAATCAAACTGTCATGTACTGGGACCTCCAAAACTGCAAGCCAAAAAATCCTTTCCTATTTATACTTTGAAGTATCTCAAGTACTGGTTACAGCTAGAGAAGGTCAGCTAACACATACAATGTGAGTTTCTTTATAGTAGCAATGTTAAGGAACTTCACAGTAATTTCTTATGCCATGATTGGCTAAGGGCAGCATCTTAGCAAAGTTAATATTATCACTTCTTTAGGGTCCAACAAGTTGTGTCTGTATAACCAGCCCTCTCTTTAAATGGACAAAAGCAGTCTTCATGCCCACTTAGAATGCTTGGCACAATTCACAACACCCAATCACCAAGATTTAGTTCCCTTTAATTCCTCTTTTCATGGTCTGCTGAACTCTTTCATGTATTCACTCTAGGTTTTTGGGGTGAGAGATGGAAGAAAGAGAACTCAAGTTATAGTTACCCATGAACAGCTCTACACAAGTCCACTCTCATTTTGTTTGGATTCTGAGATGGTTTAAAGGCAGCCTTCAAAATTTAAGGGCCAAGGAGATAGCTCAGCAGCACAAGTGCCTGCCTGGCAAGTGTAGGGCCCTGAGTTCAATTCCCAGTACCAAAAAAAAAAAAAAAACGTTAATGTGTTACATTCATCTATTGATGGTATTTGGAGGTGGGGCCACTCTTGCAGTCACGCTGAACCTCTTGTCTTGCTCCAATCTCAATCCAATCTCTAGGTCCTGTCAGTTTTACCTTCAACATACTTCCCTGAATTCCTAGCTCCCCTCCCTCACTTCTGCCACATTCTTGCTCACATGTGCAAACCGAAAAAGCCTTTATAAAATGGCCAAATTTTTAACATGTATGTCTCTCCACAAGCCCCACCTCTCCAAGTCCATAGTAGTCACTGGCAGAATAGGTACTTGATACATTGTCAGTGAATGAATGGAGAATTAAATGGCATAAGACAGGGCTAAAGACATCATTGGCCAGTTGAGCTGTGTTGAAAGCTTGGTCCCAACTGATGTTGCAATTGGGAGGTATGGGTCATTTAGGAGGCCAGTGGGACCTAGCTGTATGAAGCAGATCATCTGGAGTGTGTCCTTAGAGAAGCTATTATGATCTCTCTCTCTCTCTCTCTCTCTCTCTCTCTGCTGCCATTAGCTGAATAGCTTGGTCCCACCATGTCCTCTCAGCTGATGTTCTTCCTCAGCACCGAACCAAGCAACCATGGACTGACACTTCTGAAACCATAAGCCAATAAGAACCTTTCCTCTTTGAAAGCAATTTTCTCAGTTATCTTGTCACAGCAATGGAAAGCTAACTCAAGCAGCCAACATGCTGCCACATGCCAAGAATTCTGTGGTGACCAAAGAGGACATGGTGAATGTATCAAGGAATTTACCACCTGCTATCCTTGACACTGTACCTACACAGAATGAAATTCCTAGCTTTGCACTTTAATTTCATTCTCAACTCTGTGTCTGTCCTTACTCTCAAACACATCAGATCCAAGGCCAGAGCCAACACCATTTTGCCAAGCCCAGATTCACAGGTTTTGCAGTAGGAGTTGGTGTCTTGTCACCCACAGGTCTGCACTACCAAGTGAGATGATAATCAGTACAATGTGACAGGATAAACAAACCATAAATAACAGACTATATCCAAAGAGCATTGAGTAAAGCTAAAGGCAAATGTGTCCTCCCCATGGACAGTAAATCTGGATACTCCTACTGCATTTGGCCATATTTTTGGTTGCTGTAATGGAATACCAGAGACGGGATACAATATATAGAAGAGACATTTATTTCCATTCACAGTTCTCAAAGTGCTAAATCAAAAGCCTGCACCAAGTGATGGCTCCATTGCAGCAGAAACCTGAGGTGCCCTCACAGAGGGACAGAGAATCACATGACAAGGCACAGGGTATGTGTGTGTGTGTCTCTGTCTGGACTGTCTTCCCCTTACAAAGCCAGCAGGATTCAATGTCAGAGGTGCTATAAGAATGACGTTATCTGGTTATAACCATTTCCCAAAGGCCCCCCTAACTCCAGAGTCATATTAAATCTATACACTCTTTGCACCTCACAGTGGAGACTAAGGTCAGCACCTCAAGGTTTCCACAAACTCAAGCCATAGCAACCACAAAGGAGCGTAATGCAATAAAAAAAACCAAAGAAACAGTGGTCCTGTGGGAGACCCATCTATCCCATTGGCCTTAAAAGACTTGGAGGGGTGGGGGTGGGTCTCCATGGCCCAGCACTTACCCAGCAGGCATAGCATCCTGTGTTTGATCCTCACCACTGCACAAAAGTAAAAGTAAACAATAAAAAAATCAAGAGATGTTTTACTCGGTAACCCAGAATGCTCCTGAGTGTCGGCTAAATACTCAGTATTCTTGGGACTGAAAGAAATGAATGAAAGTCCTTTCTGAGACACACCAACAAGGTTCTGCCACCCTGATTCTTGCTTTATCTGTATCCAGAGCCCCGAGTGCTATCACAGGAGTTGCAGTGTAAGAATTACATATTTTAAAAAGCCTTTTACGTTTGCCCTCTAGCAAACCTACCAAAGGGCCTACCTTGTGATAGTTAGCCCAGGGTTACAGCTCTCTCTGTGGTGTGCTGGCATGATCCTCCCCTGGGCTAACCCCTTCTTGAAGAGTCTACAAGCTCCTTAAAGGTAGATACTAGGGATGTCATTCCAAGTCTGATAAGCCAGCTCTATAACTGTTTACTGCAGTACTTTTGCACGTCCGACCCTGCCCCTGAGATTCTTCACCCTCCGAAAGCTCCAATCACCGTGTCATTTTCACCTTTGGTTACAATTTCCTCTTATTGTCTGTTTCCCCCCATAAAACTACACACTCCTTACAAGTTGGACTTACTATCCCTGGAGCCAAAGAATGGATGGATAACTTAATTCTAGGATTAAGTGGATGAATGGATGGATTGATCGAATTCTTACTCTCAGTAGTATTCTCATTTTAGTAGGCAGTCACAAGAAATTCCAGTTTTGGATTACAAACAATTTCCTTCCTGGATGAGGGAATTTTTGGGAAATAACTACACAAGCCCCCAGATTATACCACCTGGATTCTACTCTTTTTGCTCAACTTTATCCTGGGAAGGGACAGGCACCAGATGCACCGGACGCCAAGGGCAAGAGGAATGGAAATGGGCTTGAGGCCTCCTCAACTTGGGGTGTCCACACGGAGGAGAGGCTGTCCCTGGTAACTCCTTCCTAGGCAGCTGGCTTGGTGATCTAGGAGTCCCCCACTTATGGTATCCAGTCCTCCTAGATATGCTATGTCACATTCCTAACATATGACCTATCTGAAAGGCCGGGATTTATCTCAGTGGTGTAAGCGCCTGCCTGGCAAGCATGAGGCTGTGAGTTCGATCCCCCATACCAAAAAAAAAAAAGCAAAACATATACCTACCTGACATAGTTTATTTTATATTAGACACAGCAAGGGATTAGTAGCAACAATTAAAGATAAAATAGAACAATTATAGCAACTTGTATTATAATATAAATTATGTGAAAGCTCTCTCTCCCTCTCTCACTCTCTCCCTCTCTCTCTCTCTCTCTCTCTCTCGCTTTCTCCACTGTACACTTCTGTAAGTACTTTTTTTTAAGAGGAGGACATTTATTGGAGAAAAGGAATGGAGACTAGAAATGGCTCCTGAGAGACCGGAGGGGTCCCGGATGAGTTACCCTATACAGTACTTTTGGTTTGGAGTTGAACAAAGTAAGTGAACCACAGAAAGCAAGACCTCAGATAACAAGAACCACTGGATTCTTTCATTCAGAACAAATAAAAAGTCTCAAAGGAAGGTTTTCGTACCACCTCTGGGAGACAGGCTTAGATCTGTCTGTGTTTTTCCTCATTCTTTACCCTTCTCCCTATTATAAATTAATCTGAAATTTGTCTTCATACCATACCATTCTACCTTAACAGTTATAGATACTGAGCCTTTTCATGGACAAAAACTTCTGGGTATTTAACCCCTTACTCACTAAAAGCACAATTTGTGTTTTCTTCTGTGGTAGTTGGGGACCTGAGGGCTGTTTTAGCTTTAAAACAAAAACAAACACCGATTCTACCCAAGTGTAATGGCACATGCCTGCAATACCAGCACTCTGGGAGACTAAGGCAGGGAAGTCCTCTGTTCAAGCCCAGCCTGGGTAATTTAGTGACTTGGGAAGACCCTATCGCAAAAGAGAAATAAAGAGCAGGGGATATAGCTCAGTCAGTGCAAAAAGAGAAGAAACTTCACCTTCATGTTATAGTTTTCTCCTTTATCATCTTAAACCATCACAAAATAGAAATGAAGAGCAAGGGGATATAGCTCAGTCAGTGCAAAAAGAGAAGACAATTTGCCTTCTTGTTATATTTTTCTCCTTTATCATCTTAAACCTTTGTGTCAGACCCTGCTGAGTTCTACATATCAGCATGCTAATCATTTAGAGAATGTCTGTCTAAAGGCTGGTAATACAAGTTCACCAACCCTAAATTGACAGAATCTCATCACAGATGCCTGGCATGGTGTCCCAGACATGGTGACAACCTTACGAGAGAACACTCAACATTCTTGAAATGTCAGAATGGGACAAACCGGTTTTGCACTAAATGAACATGGCTCCCATCCAAATAGCAGAGATTTCTTTCAGGAACTTAAACAGGCCTTCAATTTTGCATTTCCCCGTACTGTCCAGACTTCTTCATAACTGGAAAATTGGACTCCCATGGCTTATTTCACTTTGTGGATCCTAAAGGTGATGTCCACAGGGGCTGGGGAGTCAGCAGCACAGCCCAGGCCAGTAGAATACCTACTGCTCCAGTTCACACACAACACACACCAAGTACCATAGGTAAGTACAGCTGGAGGCTGAGTGGACTAGGAAAGAGAGTGGCACCCAGCTCTGGATTGTGCCATGCACACAGATCTGCAGGTTTCTGAAGTTATCATAAACTCTGTCTTTGCTACACTGTCGTCCTATCAAGTGCTCATAGCTGCTGAAATTCTCCTCATTTCCAGCACATGCATAGTAACCTCCTTGCTCCTTTGGTGAGGTTTTATTTTCTACAGTTTCGGTTACCCACAGAAACTGCAGTCCAATGGAAAAGTCCAGAAATAAACAATTCTTAACTTTTTCAATTGCAGGCTGTTATGGTTAAGATCTAAAAGGCCCCCCAAAAGTCTCATGGGTTCCAAAGTGGAGCTTTGGGAAGAGAATGGGTCATAAGGGTTCTAACCATCCCACTGATGGAAAGACCCATTCATGAGATCAGAGTTTCACAGCATTTGGGGAAGGGAATGGAAACTTAGGGGGTGTGGCCTGGTTGGAGGAAGTGTACCACAGGGGTGTGACCTTAAGGTCCCTATTGAATCCATGGCTTTTTCCACTGTCCTCTGCCAAGAACCAAGTGATCATGGATAGACAACTCTGCAAACAAAACAATCCTTCCTTCAATTTGTCTTTCTCGGGAATTTTGAGGAGGAAATGCTGACTAATACACATGCTGTTCTGAGAAGCATGATCAAATTTCACCTACTCTCCAGCTCTGCCAGCCTAGAAAGGGAATGACCCTTTTGTCCACAGCATGGATGTTGTATATGCTTCCCTGTCCATTCAGTTTTCATACCAACTGCCTTAGTTGCCAGTACTTGTATTCAAGTTGCCTTGTTCTTGTTTATTGCACTATATTTCTATAATTTTTATTGCTGTTAATCCCTGTCTTAGTTACTTTACTTTCATTGCCTAGACAAAATACCTGAGGCCCAAAGTTAAGGAAGGAAAAGTTTATTTAGCTCACAATTTGTAGAGGCACCAGTCCATAATCAGCTGGCTCCAAGGCAGGGTGGCAGGATTGAGGGCCAATCATTTATGGGGGCAGAAAACAGCAAAAGCGATCAAGCTCTCCTCTGCTCTATCTTTGCAGTCCACAGTTCTTTCTACTGGTCAAACTTAGAGAATTTTAAATCATCCTGCTGGGCTCTTTGCTCTTAATTCTCAACATAGATCTTGCTAAAAGCCACAGTAGCAGCCATTCAAGAGCCTCAAGATTTGATTGCGTTGAAATTTCTTCTGCCCGTATATTTAGCCAAATGCCCTTAATCTCAGTCTCAGGCAAAGTCTCTGGACATGTGCAAAATGCAGACAAACTTTCTGCCAAGCCATAACACACATAGCCTGGAGTCCAGTAGCCAATGCAGTCCTTCTTCCCAGAAGAAGCTTACCAAGCCTGGTCTTTCCTGGTTCTCTGGTCTTCTGAGTTCTGACTAGAATCTCCCATACAGAACAGCCCAAGGCATTCCAACCCTCCTCTTTCAGATGATAACTCTGAAACTTTCTAGACTCTTCCCACAAGTCATTCATGAAGACTTCTGAGCCACACGGTCAGGTGTAGTTACAGCAATGACCCCACTCCTGGTACCAAATTCTGTTTTAGTTACTTTTCTTTTGTTGCAGGGACAAAATACCAGATGCCCAAAGCTAAGAAAAGATTTATTCAGCTTATACTTCGTGGAGGTTTCAGTCTGTAACTACTTGACTTCAAGTCAAGGTGGTATGGCAAAGAAGCAACTGTTTAAGGTGATGGCAGATACCAAAAGCAACAAGCACAAAAGGGAAATTGGACTCACAAAAGAGCAAGACTGTTTTCCTCCTTTATGTTGTATGTAGGCTACCTGCTTTAGGGCAGATATAG
Organism: Hydrochoerus hydrochaeris; assembly: GCA_004027455.1. Classification (NCBI taxonomy): domain Eukaryota; kingdom Metazoa; phylum Chordata; class Mammalia; order Rodentia; family Hydrochaeridae; genus Hydrochoerus; species Hydrochoerus hydrochaeris. Next base: position 21,592 of record PVLA01010965.1, on the reverse strand, counting down.
CACTCACACCCTCAATCTCAGACTTAGACAATGAACCAGTCACAAACTCTAGATTCAGCTGGTTCTCAAAAGCCCAACCCCTCATAACCACTGTGAGGCTTCAAGGAGACATCTATACATACACTATAACAATCCTTTACTGGCCTAATTTGTAAGTTAAGCCTTGTCATAGTTATGCATGTCTAAGAAATAATGCAGAATGTTTAAGGTATGCTTCTAGCCACTAATTCAAGCAACCAAGGGAATCTTGGAAGTTTCTTCCCCAACAGACAAGGAAGGATCACTATATATCAAAATGCAAATCTAAGATAAGGAGAAAAAAGTAGGGTGCTTTTGCTTAATATGAGACCCAAGCCTGGTACAAATGAATGTTCTCTAACCATATACCAGTTGTAGAGTATCAGGAGGTTCCAGAACACCTCCAACCCAAGACAGTAAATTATCACTGTGGAAGCCACTACTTTTCACTGCCTTGTCCTTAAAACCAGTTGTCTGATCCATCAACTCTGAGTGAAAACTTTTGGCATGATGCAGTATCCCCCTATAATATCCTGTATTGAGTCTTGAACTCCAGAAGTCAAGGTAGGGAAAAATCTCACTCAGCCTCTGGGGAGGTCTGTGTGCACCTGGGGACCAGAGACCGCCATTTGCAACTTACAAATTAATGGGATTCACCATGATATTTCTACACAGGCATAGATTATATCCATCTACCATCTTCCTGTCAGAGGATCCCCAAGTGATGTCATGACAGCTGGGCTAAAAACTAGCCCAAAGAAGCTTAATAACCCAGTCTCCAAGGGTAACAATACTGTACATGGTTTTCAGGACACTGGAGAGAGACTAGGATGGGTAGAGAAAGCATAGGTGACATTTAGAATGGGGCTAAAGCTCTGTGATGCTATGCTGGGAGACATGTGTCAGTAAGCATTTGTCAAAACTCATGAAATGTACAACTCAATGGGTAAATTCCCTTGTGAACCATGGGTTTAGTAAACAATCATGCGTCATGATGGCTCAGCTGTATCAAATGGGTTTTATCAATGCAAAACAGTAAAGATAGCACCCCTAGGAGAGAAATAGAAACCGGTACTTTCCACTTCATTTTCCCATCCTATTCTTGTTTTCTTCTTTGTTCTCCACCTCCTCTTCTTCTTCTCCTTCTCTTTCTCCTCCTTTTCCTTCTCCTTCTCCTTCTTCTTCAGTACTATTTTATTATGACCAAAATGAACACATATCACCTATACAAATTAATGGGATTCACCATGATATTTCTACACAGACATAGATTATATCCATCTACCAATCTTTTATCCTGGCTCTCTTCCTCCTGTTCCACATCCCCACCCTGGGTAGCACCATTCCCAGTGCCGCCTGATTGCATGTTTTACTTTCAGGCCATCTGTTTTATCCCCAGTGTTGGGCTTGTATTTAGATGCCTCCCCTCGATGCCTCCTGAGATCATGGGTGGGACTTCTCAGAGGTGGCTGGATCTAGTGTGGGATGCTGGAATCAAGGGTGTGTGATTACTAGATTAGTCATTCTGGAGTGATGATATGGAAGGTCCTCCTGGGTGTAAGTGCTATCCAATCTACAGGCACATAGCTTGGGCAGAGTACAAGGGACAGAAAGAGGACTGCTGTGGTTCCTTGTCACCAATTTTGCTACTTTGCTGCTTTGCTGTCTTCTGCCTGCCATGGACTGTTTCTCCTCTGAGATGCCCCTCTGCCATGCCACCCTGCCTTGGAGCCAGCCAAATATGAACTCTACAAACTGTAAGCCAATTAAACCTCACTTCCTTTACCTTTGAGTGTCAGGCATTTTGTCTCAGCAATGAGAAAAGTTATGAAAACATCCTACTTTCCACACACGCAGGTCTTGTCTTTCTGCAGGTGACTTTCACTTAATGCCCTCCTGTATCATCCACATTATGCCAATGACATGATTTCATTCATTTGTATGGTCAAATAATAATAATATTCCATTGTGTATGTATGAAAAACTGTCTTTATTCATTCATCAGTCATTAAACATTCCCAGTTGTAATGGACAAAAACTAAATGCTGGCTGGGATACAGTAACAGAAACTCAGACATTCCTGGGAAGACTGTAGGAATGTAAATTATTGGCACAACTATTATTGAAAATCTTATGACGTCTCCTCAAAAAAAAATTGGAAAAATAATTCCAGCAATCCAAGTTCTGGATATATAAGCAAAATATTATGGTTGATACATGTCCTCATAATAGTGTAAGCATTTGTCTTGCATTGCATGATGTTCATGTCCCTGCTTTACGTGGGCTGAAACCGCATTCCAGAAGGCACAAAGTGGCTAGACACTAGACCTTCAAGAACACTTCATTTGTGTCTCACTAGGTATTTAAGAAAGGTCAAATAATCTTATTTAAGGAAAGATGTTTTCATCTCCACAAATGAAAACTGTTTCATTTAAATATTTAACAGTCAAATACAGTTTCCAAAAAAGAAAAGTAGGTCAAAGCATGTCCAAATCAGATTAAAGGTGATTTGTGGAAAGATGCAAATCATATTTCCTCTCTGGTTGTTACTCAGGGACATGGTGCTAAATTCATTTTCTGAATAGTAATTTCCTGCTCATTCCAAAAAAAAAAAAAAAAAGAACATCACTCTGACGCTTTAGCATCGAACAAGGAAATAAACCTGAGCAAACAGCCAGATCCATGGCCAGTTACATATTTTTATGTCTTAGGAAACATTACTGCATGGTTATAAAGGCCAAATTTTTATCAACTAAATCAGCTTTAACATATACCTGGTAGAAGGGTACTACAGACATACATAGATACATATGTTCCTTGTGTATGGAAGAACGTATAAAATAAGACAGTAATTAATTTTCTTTCCTAACTTCTGAAGACTTTGTTTTGAATGGCCAAATAAAAGCTATGTATATATTTACCATGTGTGATATGTTGTTTTAAAATATGTACCTGGGGTGGAATGGTGAAACCAAAGTAACTAACATATGCATGACCTCATCCACTTACCACTTGCGGCAAGAACACTCAAAGTCTCCTCTTGGTGAATGCCTTCAGTAGTCGAGGAGAGAAGCCATTGTTTTTAGTGATAATCACCGTGTTGTACAATAGAACTGGTGGATTTCTTCCACCTGTGGATTTAAAATGCTGTGTTCTGTGCCCCACCACTCCTGGATTCTCAGCCACTCCTGGAGTCCCCTCTTTGTTAAACTGCATTTTAAAAACACTCCAGGAAAAAAATATATATCCCACGAGTCAACTGCCTAAGCCACATCAGCCCTCTGAAGTCAGAAAGCATGAAAACTTGGATCCAGCCAGCACTGGGCAGGGCTGCTGACCGAGCCACTTCTTTTGGGGAAAATGTCTAGTTCCCAATGATCCCTGCCTGTCACTGCCTCCCAGGACGCTCACCGAAGATGCCCACTGCTAGTGGCTTGAGCTGTGCATATAAATCCCTCATCCGTCAGCCCAGTGCCTCAGGAAGAGGCCACTTGGGATTGGCTCCAAGCAGTGGGGTGTCGACCCACAGAACAGTGGCCCCTTGTCAGGCAATCTGAGGTGAGTGTTAGGATCTATGTGCCTGGGCAGGGGTGCGTTTGTTCCCAGCACGTGTGGTGTGAGTCTTTCAAAGCTGACGAGCCCTGCCCCATCCATCCCAGTGCTGGGCGAGGTAGACAGCAAGGCTCATCTCCTGTGCCACTGAGAACCAGATACCCTCCACCCTCTGCCCTCCATGGACCAATCCAGGGGCTCACAAGCCTGTTAATTAATCACCTGGGCTGTTGGACCTGAACACCAGGGGTATCCTGATGGTAACGGAGAAGCTCATTCATCAGAGCCCGGCAGATCTTCCCCAGCCAGGAGAGCAGAGCTTACCCCATCCTGCAGCAGGCAGACCCCAAGTGAAGGGACATTTTCCTAATGGGTCGGCTAACAAAACAGAGCCAGCAAAGAAATTCAGCTGAATAAAGATCATCTCATATTGGGTATGAATGCGCTACTGAGCTTCACAGCACCAAAAACACCTGCGACCAAAGACAACTGTTTTTACATGACATTTGCGACTCAAGAATTCTTTCTGCCTCAAAGTATAAAGGTGATATAGTGTGATTTTAAGATAAAATCTTTATTTTAAAATCATTATCAGGCTACCACCAAGCCATCATTTGGCATTAACTGGGAAAATAATATTCAGTGCCTTATGAATGGCTTATAGGCATTCATTTAATGTGCTTTTTTGTTTTAAATGAGAGGCAAAACTAAACTTTGGCTGTTTTTTGCCTATTTCTTGGGTACATCAGGAATGATGGTTTTGTTCTTTTTCACAATGACAAGACATCTTTATGCAACCCGAGGTGGCTTCAAAAACACACAGAGCAATGGAACGTGGCAGTTTTGCCACTTTCTGCCCAGTGTAATACAACTCCCATCAGAAAGGGAAAGCTCTTGCAGGACAGTTGGACAGGTTTTCCAAATGCTGTCAAAAAACGAGCTCTGGTTTGGACAGAGAAAACTGGGAACAGCCTGACACGCAAGCTTTGTGGACACAGGATGACATCCAGAGACACCGAGGTCACTCTAAAGGAGAACTCACCTGCTGTGCACACACACACCCTCTTGCTTCCAGCTGCCTTTACCGAGAGCTTGAAGGATGGGGAGGGAGTTCTGTTCTGCCTCTTTCTGCCTCTAAGTGTGAAATAAAGTTAATCTAGATTTTGCAACAATATTGTCGGTGAACTGCAAATCATGATGGAGAAAGTGCTTAATTCCGTTTCTGAGCTGACTTGTGAGGTAGGTGTGAGACGCAAGATCAAATGTGCAGAAGCTCGGGGCAATGAACGGGCGGGGGTGCTCATGGTCCAGAATGTTCTGCGGAGGCTGGGATGAGCGTGACACCTCCTGAGAACACGCTCACCCACCTCTCCAGGGTCCCCTTCCAAATTCTCCCCATCGCCCTCTCTGCTCCCTAGGCGTCAGACAGCCTGGTCTCACATTCCAAAGCCCACAGTCAAGGAAACTCCACAGGCTCCTGAGAATCAGTCCATCAAGCAATCCATAACCCCATTGCAGGACCTTTCGGCAAGTTCCTTTACAGTCAGACACTGCGTGTGGATTTAACACGGCAGGAATCCATGAAACCCTTTTAGCTCCATGTGATAGAAAAGCCAGGCCCAGAATCAGCCTGCAAATCCATTCGAAGAGGGCAGAAAATGCTTCAAAGCCTCCACCAAGGTTTCTATCCCACACACAAAACAGTACTTCTGGTGTTTTAATTATTTGTAAGATGGGGGAAATGGCTGTTGGCAGCCTGTTTTCCTCTTTCTTTTAGCATGTCTGTGATCTTGTGAAGTCAGGCTTACAAAACCAAGGCGTTTCATGAATAAAATTAAGAACCAGGCCTTCAAACAACCAATGTATCAGTCAAGCACTGTGCTTATCTACTCCTTAGAAATTTTGTTTGTTTTTGTGGTGCCAGTCTCTACTCCAGTGCCCCAATCTGGCCCTTATTTACTCTTTAGAGTGACAACCATATAAATGATCCAAATCCTAAGCATAAGGGGTCCCTACTAAGATGCACTCGACCCATTTGTATGAAGTTTGCATTTCACACCTGCAAGTCCCCATCTCACCTATGAAATGGGGGCAAGCCCAGGAGCCCTAGGGAAATCTGAAATGTGTTTTCTAAGGCAAACTGTAATACTCATATATTTTACCTCCCTGTTACGCTCCATCTGTCCTCTCTTCTGTCTTTGTGTCTTCTCTTCCTTCTGTACAGCAAGCATCATCCAGCTCAGCACCAAACCCTCACTGTGTGAGGCCTTTCTACCTGAAGAGTCATCCTTCCCGGATAGGATGGGCGCCCCCCTGTAAGTGTGATCCAGTGGGCTACTACTCAGAAATGAACTTTGCAGAAGCCCACTTGATATTAATCTGGTACCTTTCAGCAAGCACAGATTTCTGAGTGAGGAAGAGATGCCCAAGTATTTTGTCATATAATGTATTGCACGTTTTCATAAGCTTCATTTTGGGCCACACGGGGAGGCCATGTGTGAACTGATTGTATGCTGCCTAAATCTCTCTGTATGGCAAACTGGTGTCTCAAAGCCTTTGTGCAAATCTCTACTCTGCCTTTATTCTCTAGAAAGGCATGCTAACCATTTCATCAGCTATCATTTCCTCTGTGTTAGAACCAAAAAATAATAAGAATAAGAATAGGTCCTCTCCGATGCTGAATATAGCATCAGGGGGAAATGACAGCAGTAGCTTCTATCCAAAAGCAGCTCTGAGAACAGCTATGAGCCATGGTAGAATAAGATCATGGTGACACATAAATGCAAGAAGCCCATGTCACTGGTCTCTGAAATTCATCCCTTCTATCTCGGTAATCCAGATCAGAAAGAGTTGAGAGAAGACACTTTTTTGGATGCCCTGATGTGCCTTCCATTTGTAAATATAATGCTTTTAAGGCCAGTGTGTTTCTTCATTTAACGCAATGCCCAAGTCACTTTTAGTTTGTGGGGCCAACAAATTACTTAGTATTGAGTATTTAGCATCTTAATATCTGGTTTCATATTATATACTTTGGCACCCTCATCAAAAGTGTTGGCTGAAATAGCACAACTCTAACAGTTTCCAGATATCACCAAGAAATCTCTTTAGACTAGAAACTAAAGGTCAACTAATGGGTGCCATGTTACTTTTACAAGCATAAATTATTCTAGGCAAAAAAGGGGGGGTTTCCAAAAGAAAAAATAAAATCCCCTCTCCATGTGTTCTTTGGAAGTGGGAGAAAAAGATTCTCTTTCATGAAATGTTTAGTAAAATTTGACCTGTCAGTATGTGAAGATCCACAACTGTCACAGAACTATCTAACAAAGCTGGAGAATTCTTTTCTTTTCCTTCCTTTTATGTTTCATTAATATGTGCTAATGAAACACATTAATATGATTCAGTGTGATATTTTAACCCATCCAAGCCACCCTCCCTTAACCCACTCTCTGTCCCCTCTCCTGAACTTCTAGTAATCCAACTTTACATTCCAGTTGACCCCTTTTATGCTTTGAACCTCCTCTGATGAAAAGGGAAATCTCAAACGTGTCTTTCTGTGCCTGTCTTTTTTTCACTTAACATCTATTTTGCTGCAAATGCCAGGACTCCATGTACCTTTATGGGTGAACAGTATTCTGCTGTATATGCAGACCACATTTTCTCTGCCCTCACCCACTGATGGGGACCTAGATGGATTCCACGTCTCGGCCACTGTGGACAGTGCTGCCAGCAACACGGGCAAACAGGGGTCTCTTCAGCACGCTGACTTTATTTCCTTTAGACAAACCCCCAGAGTGAGACGGCTGGATCATACAAAAGCTCTGGTTTTAGTTTCCGAGGAAGCTCAATTCTGCTTTCCGTGAGAGCTCTACACTGCCACTGACAGTATATGAGAGTTCCTCTTGTGCTTGGTCCTTGTCAGTGGGGTATGGCTTATCTTCCTGATTACAGTCATTCTTACAAGAGGTCTATCAGAGTGAGGGTAATGAACATTTCCTTTATAGCATTCTTTCTCCCCTTTGAAGGCTGACTCTGAAAAAGTAGGAGTTTAAAAAAATGGTGAGGGAAAAAAGCTAGGGAACTAGCTCAGCGGTACAGCACTTGCCTAGTGTCCCTAAGGCCCTGAGTTATGTCCCCAACATCGAAAAAGGCCAGTAGGTTTTAAGAGCCAACCAATCTCGGATGTGACTCATTGACTAATCAGTGAAACATTATCAATGGAGACACGGTAAGGGATTGCAAAGGAGGCCAGGTCACAGGCCAGAAGACCGAGGAGGTACGGTGACATCACAGACATCATCAAGTCAGTTATCTACTTTAAAAAAAAAATCATCTATTCTTGTATGAAGACACAAACAGATCACTGACACGTTCATCTTTATCATCTGTTTTACAAAACAGAGAGCCTCTCCTTTTTAGAACTTTGCAGAAATTAAACTAGAAAATTCACAGTGAAATGTTCATCAGCTGTGGATACTATCACAAGGAGCAGTTACCAGCAGTATGACATCCTGGCCGCAGAAGCCAAAGCCAGAAAGCACCCATGGAAGAGAAAGATAGAACCGTATCTTCTCACTCAGGCCAAGCCATCATCACAAGACTATGCAGTCCCTCCTCTCTCTTCCCCTTGCCCCTCCTTCTGGTCTCTCTATGCCACAGATCTGTCGTCGACCCCTGTGGATGGAAATGTCCCGCAGCTGAGCTGACCCTGACCACGGCCCCTAAGTGCTTGTGCGTACTGAGCATTTGACCGGGGGCCGAGGGGATCTCTTTGCCTTTGTCACTGCTGGCCTCCTGAGCCAGACATGCCTGCTGGTGGCACTGCCCGAGCAATGTAGATAGACTCACGAGACGCCAAGAGTGTCTCCTTGCCCAGTTGGAAAAACCAAAAATGTCCCCAGTCATGACCAGAGGTTCCCCCAGGGTTGGGGGTTTGGGGCGTGGGGTGAACAGTGAGCTAAGCAGAATGACTTCTAGCTGAAAACCACCATGAAGTATTTTCATCATCCTCAGTGTAAATTTAAACAGAATCATGTGGCTGGTGGCTATCATATTGGACAGCGTTGGCTCCGAATTCATTGAGATGATTATAAAGAGCCAGAAGAGACTGTTGACAGTTGTGCCGGGAAGCTGAGACTGCGTTCCTCTCAAAGGGTAAGGATGGGCTGCATACATAAGCCTTGCTTTTATTTCCATATAATTGGTTATTTGCTGTCTTTAGCTCAGAGCACTGAGAGACCCTATCCCAGCATTGTGCAAAAAGGTGAACAAAAGTGACAATCAAAGGTGGGGTGGGGGACACCCCAGGGGTTGTTCTGTATCCAGACTGGCCTCCCAGGGAGGTAGTAATGAGATGAACGGGCATCCATCAGGAGGAAGGTGCAGAACTAAAAGAAAGCTCCATAGCCGTGACCATCTCAAGCTGGGGTCCTGATCCCTCCGCACTGGGGAGCAGCAGGGGTGACCTGACCCCCAAAGCTCTGCCTCGGTGTCCATGCCCTTCATTACACAATGATCCAGTGCTACTGGTTTTGAAAGATGGTTGTTTGAAAGACTGGAACTCATTCCACCTTCCAATCAGAGGAAGACTGAAAAGAAGAAGACCTATGATTTAACTCCAACCAGTAGATTTTAGGCATTTTTCCAAGCTGGAAAATGAGGAAACTAATACCTTCTTCCCTCGGGTTATTTAGAAAAGCTGAAACGAGCCCCAGCCCAGCATATGGCCCACTCAGCCCCCTCCCCTTCCCTAAACTGCAGTCTCTTTCTGAGCCCTGCCGGGTGTCAGAGTTCAAAGCCACAGTAAAGAACACGCTCAAATGAAAGAAGTCACAGTGGAAGCTCACCGGAACTAGAGAGCTCAGACTCCACGGGGGCATCTAATCTGGGCGGAAAACGCGCCCCCACCGACTTGAACAACCCCCAAAAGACAGCAACAGCAACCCTAACGACCAAAAGAAACCCTCAGATGTCTAGTGGGTGTCAGGACCTTTTCTGATGGACGAATAATTGCAAAAGCATTGGGTCCTGGGTGCAGTTATTCAGCTAAAGGATGACACTGCCCTGCCCATCCCCATTTTGAGAGTTTAAAGTAAGCAATAAGGACAGACCCTGTATGAGTCCACTTAGGTAAGGTCCCCGAGGAGTCAAATCCAGAGGACCCGCAAGGAGAATGGAGCTGTCCGCATGGGGAAAAGGCTGAGTGGGAACTTTGTGTTCCTTGGTGAAGCACCTAAGTGTCCGACGCGACAGGAATTCATGCTTTACGGGTCATGTCTATCTTTAAAAGACTCTGGAACTCAGCTCATCCAAATGAACTCTAGTTTATGATGCATTTTTTTTTAAAAGATACATAGCTTGCAGTGCAGAATAATTTCCATCAGGAGAAACAATAAATAAACCAACGTAGTTCCGCTTAGGAGTGTCGAGAGTTCCGAGCGCTACATGATGGGATGACCTTTGCTGCTCCTTAGCAGTGAGCTTCCAGGAATGATCTGTCTCCCTCCCCTCAGATTTGCAGGTGAGGCTCGCACTGCTAGTCAAAGCAAGAGCCATGGTGATGCAGTGCTAGTTGGGACTGCACTGCGGAAGCCAGAGCTCAAGCGCTTCCCGGGTCGGTGGAGTTAAAGTCTGCATCTGAACACCATCTCTATGTGCTGAGTCTTAAGGGCTGAAGAGCTTTGGTGCAGACCAGTGGTCGATAAGGCTAGGTCTCGACACATACATGCAACATCATGTTCAGTGACAGGACCGCGGGAAGGTGTGGCCTGCAATGGCAAACTAGTAACAAACCCCAAAGAAATCACCCCAGGCACAGAATAGGGGCAGGGAAATGGGGTTGAGGGGAAACAACCAAAGCCAGAAAGCTGCCTGAGTGCATCCAATGGCAAAGCCAAGCATTAGCCAGGACAGCATGTGAAACGATCTACAAACTGTGTCTAGAAGAGGAATTCTTACCAGCAGAGTATGACGCATACAATGCATTTTAGATAAAAAACACTAAGCTAATTTTCAAACTAAACATTACATCACCCTATGGATTGATTCACCAGGAAGGTTTCAGGCTTCCAGGAGCACCAGAGAATGCTGTTCCCACCACGGCTGAAGAGACAGTGCTTAGGTTTGGGGCTTCAATCACTTCTCCTATGGGTTTGGTTTTTATTTTAGATTTTGAGCACATGAATGATTTAAAATAGGTCCTGCTGCTTCTGCTGTTATTAGCAAACCTAGAAAAATGTCTAATGAATAAAACTATTTCTTCTCATCAGTGGTCTTGCTAGTGAGGAAGATTGTGTACTGATTGTGTACATGTATCTTTTTTTTTTCTTTTTTCAATTTTTTTGGTGGGGAGGGATGTGGAGACAAAGTCTCACCACGTAGTCCAGGCTGGCCTGGAACTCACTTATGTAGCTCACAGAGATCGTCTTGCCTCAGCCTCCCAGGTGCTGGGATTATAGGCATGCACCATCACGCCTGGACTGGTCCACATAGTCCTGTCCTTCTTGGAAAAGCAGGATAAGAAATCCCCTTGTGACTGGTGTCCCTCGTGGTCCCGTGACTTGCCTGCCCAGTAGAAGAGGATGGGGGAAAATGTTGTGACTGAGCAGAAGTTTTAAAGAGGCCTCCCAGGTTTCTGCCCTTCCTCTCCTCCTCCACCTCAAAATTAGCGTGAGTGTCAAGCGGTAGCTGGTGCGAACAACAGAAACAGTAAACAGACTGAGGATCAGGAATTTTCTAAGTTATAGTTTAACAGCAGCTTAAGGAACGCAGGCCTGGGGGGAAAACACCTGGAATTCCGGCCCTATGAGAGGCTGAGGCAGGAGGTTTTTCAAGTTCAAGCCAGGTCTGGGCAACCTAGCCAGACTCTCTCGCAAAATAAAAATATTTAAATTAAAATTAATTAATTAATTAATTAATTAAAATAGCTGGAGATGTAGCTCAGTGCCAAGAACCTGAGTAAATCACCATTAAAAAAATAATAATAATAACAAAAAATAAAAGCTTAATGAGGTGCCTGGTGATATGAAACCAAACAAAGATTTTTCAGGCATCGTTTATTTGGGGCCAAACTTACTACTTTAAGAAATACAGTTGTGGGCTGGGGCAAGGGGCATTTCTAACATGTGAGAAGTCTAGAGTGTGAACCTTGGCACTGGGGATGGCAGGAAGGTGAAGAAGGAAAGAAAGAAGGAAGGAAGGAAGGAAGGAAGGAAGGAAGGAAGGAAGGAAGGAAGGAAGGAAGGAAGGAAAAAGGAATCATACAGTCATAAAGGTTTTTAAAAAGTTACATGTTAGGGCAAGGGATTTAGCTCAGTGGTGTAAGCACCTGCCTGGCAAGTGCAAGGTTGTGAGTTCAATCCCTGGTACAAAAAAAAAAAAATTTACATGTTAGAGGCTGAGGAAGTAGCTCCATAGTGAAACACATGCTTAATACACATGAGGATCAAGTCCCAGCCCTGCAAAGGAAAAGCACTGGGTTTTATCTTCTTTACAGGGCTGTCTGTATATTAAGTAGGTATGCTGAGATCCCTGAATCTCTGCAGAATTACAAGCCTTTAAATTATTTATAATACTCGCTTTTACCTTTTTTTTTTTTTTTTTTTTTTGCACAAAACTTGTCTCATCCGTCAAAAGCATTGCTTCTGCGGTCAAACTCATAGAATAAGAAAGTGGAGGGGTGGCTACCACGGACCTAGCAAGAAGAAAGTGAGGAGGCTGATAGTTACTGAGTACAGTTTCAGTGCTGCAGGACAGAAAGACTCTGGAGATTTGCTACACCATGCGACTGCACCCAATACTACTGGACTGCACATTTAAAAACTGGTTAAAGTGATAAATTTATGTCATGTGCTTTTTCCCCGCTTGGTTTTTATTTTGTTTATTATTATTGTTGTTGTTGTTGTTTTGTTTTGCAGTGTCGGGATTCTAACCCAGGACTTTGTGCATCCTGGGCAAACAAACACTAGCCCACTGCACTGTGGATCCCAGCCCTGTTGTGGGTTTTGAAGACCACACTGAAAAATAAGATTGAAAACTACTCCTCCACCAAGAGAAGAGCCACTTAGCAGAAAGAAGCTAGAACTGTGAAACAGGTTTCTATACCATACTTCACCAATAGATATTCAAATTATATTTCCCCTTCACTACTATAATAATAAAATTGTAAACAAGGATGCTTTTGGATAAAGATGTCTTTCTTGGTGAAGTAAGATTTTAGAATTGCTGATTAGCTGAAAATAATCAATCAAGGAATCACTCTGATCAATCTAATCTACTGTGGTCACTGTCCCTATTTTGTATGACTCACTTGACATTTAGTCACTGGTCCATGTTTTATTTATTTATTTTAGAGACAGGGTCTCACTGTGTAGTTCAGGCTGTCCTTGAACTCATGGTGTAGCCCAGGCTGAACTTGAACTCCCAGCAATCCTTCTGCCTCAGCCTCCTGAGTGCAGCCTCCCAAGTGCTGGGATTACAGGCATGTGCCACTGTACCTGGTTGAGGCCCATTTTATCTGTCTGTTGCAAACACTACACCTGCTCTGTGCTCAATTTTCCATGCTGACTTTGAGAATTGTTTTGCTTTACAGTGTTGGGATTCTAACCCAGGACTTTGTGCATCCTGGGCAAACACTAGCCCACTGCACTATGGATCCCAGCCCTGTTATGGGTTTTGAAGACCACACTGAAAAATAAGATTGAAAACTACTTAGCATTCTGCCACTGTAGCAAATACCTGGAGCAATCAAGTTATAAAGAGAAAAGGTTCATTTTGGCTTATAGTTTCAGAGGTTCTAGTCCATGGTCAATGGCCCCTGCTGCTTTTCAACCCATGGTAAGGCAGCAAACCATGGCACAGCTCATGGCGGAAAAAAACTGTTCACTTCATGGGATCCAGGAAGCAAACACAGGGAGAGGCAGGGCCAGTTCAAGGCCACACCCCCAGTGATCTCACTTCCATTAGGCCCCACCTCTTAAAGGTTCCACCACCACCTCCCCGTAGTACCATAGGCTGGTGATCATGCCTTCAATACATGGGCCTTCATAGGAGATTCCCGATCCAAACTATCACAAACCCTAACAAAGCACCATCAGGTGTGATGGGGTTATTAATGGTCTGGACTCCCTAGTGAACGGTATCAAAACCATGCCACTCCAAGACAAGCCACTTTTGTGTAAGGATTATCACGACTTGAAAGCAAGTGAAAAGCGGTAAATGCAAGAAGAACGCTCTGCCCTCCCGTGTTGTACCTAAAAGCACAACACCAACTTTCCCTTTGGCAAAAGAAACAAATTTCCATTTGAAAATGTATTTCCCTGTCCCCTACTAGGAAGGTGAGGATAATTAACCTTTACAAGTTGCATTTTTAAAAAACTCTTCTCGGGTTCTCTATTGTACATTTCCTAGGAACCTTCTCCAATCTCACCACCCCTACAGACCTATTCTCCTTTTATTGAGATGGTTCTTTGAAATAAATTGCCCTTTGTTGAGATGGTATATAAGCTTCCAAGTCCACCTCACTTCCTGGGGTCTTGCTTTCCTTTCTGTGATGGTCTTGTCCAGGCAAAAATATCAAATGGAATTTGTATATCTTTTTCCTTTAAGTATATATATGTTTTGCTAGCTTCCTAGGCCCTACGAACATATTCTAAGAGAGTAGAGGAAGCATTTTTTTCTTCACTTTACATTAATCTAGTCACTTAGCAAATACATGCAGTACAAAGAAAGTCACTAACAAGGTAAAAGAAGAAAATATAAACATGAATACTTATTTATATACTGTCTTGGTTACTTTTTACTCATTGCCGAGACAAAATACCTGATGCCCAAAGTTAGGGAAGGAAAGGTTTATTTCTTACAGTTCTTGGAGGTTACAATCCATACTCAATTGACTCCAAGGCAGAGTGGCATGGTAGTGCCCCAGTTCCTGGCAGCCACAAACAGCAAGGTGGAAACCAGCAAGAGAGAGACACACACAACTTCTTCCTGCTGTTACATCATACCTGGCTCCATCCCTAGGCAGATACAGCACTTACACTACCAATCAGAGTGCTAGATAATGAACCAATCACAACACTAGATTTGGTCTAGTCCATAATTGCATGAGGCGTGGGGGCTGCTGACATAAACCATGACATATACATTCAAAGGAATTTAGATAAATCTGTTGCTTGAAAGATCACTCAGCCTCCCCAGACTTTCACTTCCTTTATCTTCTTTTATTCAGGGCTACACTGCCAAAATGAAGGGAAATCATATCCTATATCAAATTTCTCCTTTCCCACACGCTTCTGAACTAAGATGCAGCTGCTTTTTTGTATCTGAGGTGCTCCTAAAATCCAATTTTTCAGTGTTCCTGATGAGGTGGGGCTCCATCCCACCATCCTTCCTCATTAGCCTGGGAACTTTGAGAGGGCCACTCTGCATTCTGTCTGCCACAAAGAAGTCACAGAATATCAACACCTCCCTTTCTCATCGCAGACAGATGTTCTGAAAGCAAATGGTACTAATTTATGCAGCAACTATCTGTAAACTGTAAATCCCAACCGAATAATGCATAAGGTCATAACTGAGATGCAAACCCACAATCCCGTCAACGTATCTGAGAAGTAATCTAAAGGTCGTAAAAATCTTTAATGGCCACTAAGGCAGAGTAAAGAACTGGAAGAACAGTACACAGCAGAAAGTACTTCTCAGAATGCACAAATCAGTAATTCTGATCCAGATGATGAATTCTACACCAAATCTACTCCTTACACCCCACCCCTCACCGAAGCAAGCTATCCATGAGCAAGGGAGATAAGACCAAAACTGTACACCCCAAGCAATTTAGGGTGTGACTGTAAAGGTACAAAAAAGAAGAAAAAAGTGAGGAGATGGTGAATATGAGCATAAACCTAGCTCTTTCTAGGCATATTACAGAGGCTTAATAATTTGCTTAGGAGTGTTTCAGCAGAGAGTGAAATGCTGAGGTAGAAAGTGGGTACAAGCAAGCTTTATTAGCTGGCAGAAAGCATCCAGCAAACTACCAGGACACCAACCCTGAGAGGTCATTGTGTTAGCTTTGTATACAGCTTTAACTCCGGGCAGAAACAGACAAGAATATATTGTCCCATTGGGCTTGGAATCTAGTTAGCACAGAGGGTACTTTCCGTCAGGGTGAAGCAAAGGTGACATTTCACGGTTTGGCCTACGGTGCTATTTTGGCAAGAGACAATTCTGGGAATAAGAGTTTGCGTCTTCTTTATAGCTAAGATGTCAGCTGAGGCTTAAGATGGCACTGGGCTGGCTCATACCTGTATCAGGAGTCACTGCGTATGAGAGACAAGGAAACCTACAAAGAAGAAAAAAAAATGACCTGTCCTTGGATGAAAAGAAAAATTTCATAGAAAATGTGTGTGTGTGTGTGTGTGTGTGTGTGTGTGTGAGTGAGTGAGTGTGTGAATAAAGCAACAGGTAGATAACTAACAACAACAAAACCATTTCACATATGCTGTGTGCTATTGTGGATTCATTAAGCCACAGAAATTCATTTAAAAAAAAATTACTAAGTGGCCACAATAATTATCATCCCAGTCCTTTTTGTAGCTAAAAATGTGAAGGCACAGAAAGCAAAATCATGCACCCAAGATGACACTCCTTGGAGCAAAGAGGGCGTGTTTGATTTATTTCTGAACCACAGAAGTTCCCCGACTTAGAATACTTAGACTCGCATCGCGTTGCCCTTTTATTGTGGTGCAAACGTAGCTAAAGAGAAACTCTGCCAGCATGCCCATTAGGTGTATCAGTGAGTTTTTGACTTAGGGATAGTTTCAACTTAGGATGAAATTTGTGTCATTGTGTCACAAGTCAAGTGTCTGTCTTTCATAATGAGAGGCCGGCCACTTCTGCTTCACCGTTGTCCCAGTTTATATCTAAAATGCCCCCCTCAAATTCTCAAGCGCAGAAGGTGGCTAACTGACAGAGCGCTACACTCACCCACAATTGGAGGGACCCAGCCTGGCTGAGAGTGGGTCACTGACAGAGCCTGGTCACTGAGGCAGGAGTCCAGAGGGATATGATCTTGTTCTCACCTCCTCTCGCTTCCCTCCCTCCCCTCCTGGGTGCCGTGAGTTAAGCACATTTTCCGCCTCCGTTCCCATCTACCATACCGTTTCTGCCATGGCTGAAACCGTGAGCCAAATAAACTTTTCCTGCTTGAAAGTGGATCATGTCAAGCCTATTATCACAATGACAGAAGGATGACTAAGGTGACAGCATCTTGCTTACTTTTTTTTTTTTTTTTTTTGAGACAAGGATTCACTAAGAATCACTAACTGGACTGGACTCGAACCTGTGATCCTCCTGACTCAGTTTCCCAGAGTGCTGAGACCACAGATGTGCACCACGGGTCAGCAATTGGCCAGTAAAGCACTGAATCCAAAGTGAGGGCAGAATGACCACAATGGCTTGTGTGTGTTACAAAGGGAGAAATAGGGAACAGAAGTCAAGTGGGGGAGAGGCAGGGCTTCACTGGCCAAAAGTAGAGTTTATGCTCTGCCATCCACCATCAGAAAGCGATGCTGTGGCTGCACTTGTGCAGACTACAGTGACAGAAAGACAGATTTTGACTCTACTCTGTAGTGTCTCTAAGACTTTGTTCAGGCTGCTACACATCCCTTGCCGATATCAACATGTGAGCTGAAAAAGCAAAGTAGTATTGCCTGTGATTAAGTTCCCTGCCTCCAGGAGGAATGATAGCTAACATTACAACCCCAGGGACTCCAGTCCAGTGCCATGCCAAGTCCTGGAGATGTCACTCCCCCAACCTCAGTGACATATTCCCACCGAAACCACGAGGCTGAGCAGAAAATGTGACACCCTGAGGCTCCGCCTCTCCTAATCTTCTCTGTTACCAGCCGGGAAACCAAAGTTGTAAGAAGGTTCGCTGCCTTTCTGTCTCCAAAGGACAGAGAAACAAACCACAAAAACACTCCCAGAACTCGCAGGACCAGGCAGTAGCCTGTTCCTGTTAAAACCCAGCAGACAACTGAATTTGTGTCAAATCTGATCCAGTCTTGGACCTGTGGTCTTAGGTAACAAGCCTTCCAGGCATTCGGAGGACTTTTTCAAAGCTGTTTCAGCCCCGACTTTGGAAGTGGCTAAGATTTACAGTTGATTAGGCCGCATAGTTCGGTGGCTCTCTCAAAAGACCCTAGGAAGGGATTATTTCTGTGTCCAAAGAGTCCCGGAGAATAGAGCAGACTGGGCGAGACCGTAATGTGAATTCCCCGGACCTGGTACACTGTGTTCAGTGAAGCAGATAAAGCAAAGTTAAAGGAGCATTTAAGGTTTCAGAATGCCAGCCTTAATAAGTATCTTTTTGTGGAACGATTTAGGAGGAGGGGAGGGTTAGCCTCAGTGCAGGCATTATGTCCTCCTACAAAAAAGGGGAAATGTGTATACAGTTGGATGTAAAAAAAGGCAAAACTCTCAGGCCTCCCCCACACCACTCCCCCATAAGGAAAAGTGGCTGACCCACATCCCCCAACGCCGAAGCACGAATCTGCACAGCTTAATGGTCTCCAAGCCATTGTTAACTTTCTCTTGGGAAACGCGGGCCATTCGTCTGCAACCCACAAAGTTCAACCTTTGGGCTGTGAGAACTCCAAGCCGCCCCGGCCACCAAAAGCCGGACCATCGGCAGCAGGCGGAACCCAGAGATGCCACGTCCCCTGGAAGAGCCCCGCTGCCCTTTCTTCTGCACAAGCTCCCTCCAGAGTTTGCAAAAAAGGCTGAATCAGGCCACAGCTGCACCCAGGTGACACCTCTCCTATGACCTCTGCTTGCCTTAAGCCAGCCCTGTTCCTGGTCACAGCCTTTCTGAGTTGCTCCCTTGGAAACTGCTGTAGAATTGATCCCTTGGTGCATTAAAATGCACGTACTGAAAATGTGGCAAAGCCCCATTTCTCTGACCAGCAGCAAAGAGCTCGTATTAAACTCAGCATTTCCCCCGACCCGTCTCGCATGCAGATGCGCACAGCAGCATGAAGAGGGCTGTGGCGTCAGGAAAGTAAGTCAGCCATCCCCACGGTGTCGTGTGAGTGGCATCTCCATTGTAGGTAAAGAAGTTGAAACGCAGTTCATCAATATTTATCTCTCTGCTTAAAACGTTCCGCTGGGACTCTCCCTTCACCTCGGGCAGACGGAGAGAAGGTCCTTCATAGAAATCAACATAAACAACTATTGACAGTGGAGAGAAAAGAGAGGGCGGGAAAGAGAAGAGAGAAAGAGAGAGAAAAGAAAGAATGAAAGAAAGGAAGAAAGAGAAAGAAAGAAAGAAAGAAAGAAAGAAAGAAAGAAAGAAAGAAAGAAAGAAAGAAAGCGAGCCTTTACAAAGTGCACATTTGAGTCATTTTTCCCCCTCCGCACACAAATAGAAAATGAACTTGCTCACACTGGTAGCTGCGCTCTCAAAGGCCCCAGCCGAGGGAACTTCTTTCTGTATTGTGTAGTACTAAAGACTATTCTTTGACCTCTGCTATTTACGACTGGGGCCCTGGGAAGACAGGGCCAAACCCCTTTGGTTCCAGTGGCACTGGGAAACAAAAGCTCTTCACCTTTGTTCAACTTACCTCATTTCCCATCCGCTGTGCCTACCCTGGGCTGCCAGCACCCGAGACCAGACTTTCTTTCTCTTCTCTGTCTCTACCAGTGGCCACCACTATGACTCAGTTTACAAGATGCTACCTACCACCATGGTACCTTTCTCCCGAGCTGTTATCCAATGAATCACCACTTCCTGGCTGAGACACCTCTGGTACGCATAGAGATTTCTCTCCGCTTTGTCTCATTTATCCATGAAACACCAGATCAAACAGTTTTATCCATGGATAAAAGAGCTCAAGAAATGGAACAACTTACCCAGCAGGTTTGGGCCAGAGTATGGCATCGTCTCAGTTGTTTATTACCTTATGGGCCTGTGTATTAATTTATCCGTGGACTTGCTCTCTCACTCTCAAAAAGAATTCAAGATCATTTACAAGGATTCCTATTATGATACAGCCAGAAGGCAAGGCTTCGGGGATGGGGGGTGAGAAAAATGAGACCAAGGGAAATGAAAACCAGGAGGAAATAAATTTAAAAAAAAAAATGGAATCGGGGATAAGACAAGTTCCCCAAACACGTATGATCCATGTCAGTACACTCATTAACGATGGAGTGTTTTATGTATCTTTCAGTTTTTCTAGCACAAGAAAATGCCATCCCTTACACAATCCTCAGAATCTGTGAGCAGGGGAGAAAAAAAACAATAATCAGCCAATTTCACAGGGAGACACTATGAATACTGATAATGTGGCAGAATTGACATTTCCAATTAAAAATGGCATGGATGGGCCCGGGATTTAGCTCAGCAGCACAAGCGCCTGCCTGGCAAACGCGAGGTTGTAAGTTCAATCCTCGGTACCAAAAATAAAAATGGCATGGGACAAGTCCCTCAGATGACCCCACAAAAGACTACTTCAGGTCTCATTTACCCATGAAACACTGAATTGAAGATGATTTCATGACACAGCAGCATAAATGTGGGAAGAGCTGCTTCTAAAGGATAACTGCGGTAACGACCATAAGTTTAGTTAGGGTTAGGCTGAATAAAATGGCAATTTTCTTTGGGTGCAGACACACACCAAAGAAGGTACAGAGAGTGTGTGACCAAAGCTCCCTCTTGGAAAGAATGATTTTCTCTACCAACCCAGAAGAAAACAAAAAGATCACCCTCTAAGGTATATCCTGTACGGTGTTGATATACAATAATCATATGCCAACAAAGGCGTATAAAATCAATGTTCATCTTAGCCATTAGCCATTACACACATACACACACACACACACACACACCTCAGATTTGCCATAAAATATCATGCTTTGAGCGATGAATCTTGAAGGGAACCCTTAGAGCTAATCTAGCTGTAAAATAAATATAAAATATACTAGAGTAGTTGAATGTTGTTATTTATGAGCTGGGTCAGGCTCTACCTTATTCAATGGATAAAAAGTAAAAAATCTTTAAACAGGCAAATTATTTTAGCTGGGGATCATGTATCCATATCTGGGCAAATTAAATAGCAAGACAGTAACCATGTTCAACCAGCTAATAAAAGCAGAATTAAAACTTAGATTTACTTTTTTGCAAAGATGACCCTATAATTTCTATGGAGAAATAAGAAGTTTCCAGGGCAGATTATGTACAAACACAAATTAGGTTTCCCAAGACAAATTCCTATATGTGATTGGGGGGGGGGGCAAGTTGCTAACACCTCTTCCTAAGGGTCCCACATGAGACAGAGTTTAATATTATGAATGTAGAAAAGTGAACCCTGATTCATTTAAATTAAATGGGAACTTTCACCTTGGTAGAGACTATTTTGACCATGACAACAAAAAGGGGTACATACTGAGACCTCATGTTCAATGCTCACAAATGCTGACCTACCTAGGCATTAAAATCCAACGCTGTCTCTTTTCTCAAACATAACAACTCCCAAACTTCAACCAGGATTAGTGTGCATGCGTGCATGCGTGTGTACGTGCATGTGTGCATGCATGCGTGCGTGCATGTGTGCATGCGTGCGTACGTACATGCATGTGTGCATGCGTGCGTGCGTGCATGTGTGTGTGTGTGTGTGTGATTGTTTTGGAGTGCCATTATTGTTTTCTTCTTCTCCTCCTTCCTCTTCCCCTTTCCCTTCTCCTCTCTTCCTCTTCCTCTCCCTCCTCCTCCTCCATCTTCACTTTTAGTTTTTGCCAGGACCCTATCAAAGCCCAGTATCTTTAAACAATTAGCATCCATCTATGCTCAGCAAGCCTTCTGATAAATACATTACAACTGCAAAACAGCTGTCTCACCGTAATCACCATGTAATGCGACTTGACTCAGACAGTTTTCACATATTCCAAACAGATTTCCCTTTCCCCAGCCAGCTTGGAGAAACGCTTGTTGGATTATGAGCCAAATGAGAGATTTTGCCGGCATCTTCTTTCATCC
>PVLA01010964.1:0-57741 GCA_004027455.1 Hydrochoerus hydrochaeris | reverse complement strand
TGCCCGGGGGCTGGCTGAAGCCCGGAGATAATGGGAGTGGATGAACAGGTGGACTAAGGCCTTAGCCCAGACTTTTGGGCTGGCCCTCGGGTGAGCCCTGCAGCCCAGGGAGCCCAGTAGTGGGTGGGAGTGGGCAGGTGAAGGGGAAGCAGCACTCTGAGGCCTCCCAGGGGTCCTGGCCTCTCTAGACTGCGGTACAGATCACAAGACTGTGTTCCAGGGCAGGACCTTAGTCCTGATTTTGGACCTGCTGAGATGCCCCAGAGAGGATGGGAGCCACCATCCCCCAGAGACTGACTGGGGCCTAGGCTATTAGTTTGCTGTGGCTGTCTTGCAAAACACCAAAAATTGGCTGGTGCAAGCAGTCAGCTGTGGCCCATAGCTCTGGAGGTCAGAGGTCAGAGGTCAGAGGTCTAGGGTTAGTTCCTCCTGAGGCTGGGCAGGAGGCGCAGCTCCAGGCCTGCCTGTCTCAGTGGCTGGTAAAGCTCATTGTCATGGGTTGTAAGCCCCGTGTTGATCTCTGCCTGTCTGTGCGGCGCCCTCCGCGCCTCAGGTCTCCGGCCTGACTTCCCCTTTCCATAGCCACCAGGCTCGTCGGCTTAGAGCCGTGCTCCAGTGCAACAGCTTAACAAATGACACTGGTAAGGGCTCCATTTTCTTTTTCTTCTTTTCTCTTCTCTTCTCTTTCCTTCTTTCTTTCTTTTCTTTTGTCTTTTTGAGACAGGGTCTCACTATGCAGTTCAGGCTGGACTTTAACTCATTTTTTAGCTCAGGCTGGTCTTGAACTTGCAACGGTCCTCCTGCCTCAGCCTCCCGAGTGCTGGGATTACAGGTGTGAGCCACCATGCTCAGCTTCCATTTTCAAGCAAGATCATATCTGGGGACTCTGAGGGTGAACTTCCATGTGGAACTTGGGGTGGGAGACACAGTCCACCCCAGACCAGTGGCTAAGTCTTTCTGTAACGCATGAGGTGAGACAGAGCAGGTTGGGGGCTGGACCTGGGTGATTCTGGTCCTCGGTTCCTCCTCATGGCGCCCGTGAGGTCCTCCTTGCTAAGACAGGACTTGTGAGCTAACCAGTGATAATCTGACTTTCACTGTGTGTCTCGACCCCTCTGTGCCGCAGTTTCCTCAATGGTACAGCGGGAGTGGACACAGCCCCTGCCTGTGAAGATCGCTGTGAGTAAGAAGTGAGATTGAGGCGGAAGAGCGCTCGGCATGGCCAGGCGCAGCAGATGCTCTGAGGCTGCCACCGAACCCCTAGAACACAAAGCCAGAAGTGTCACTGCGAGCCAGCGACTCCCACGGTGCCCCGTGTGAGCCTGAACCCTGACCCAGTTCAATGGAGGGGGTGCCGCCCTCACAGGGCAGGGTGGGAGGAGCTGTTGACCTCCGGATCTCCAGCCCTGGGGCTCCCCCAGGGATAAAAGGAAGGATTAAAGCAGCGCACCCCTCAGATCTGAAGCACCACCAGTCCCCCCAGGCCATGGGCCACCCCTGGGGACTGTGCCCTTGTGGAGCTGCTAGGAGACCCTCATTCCTCCTGGATGTCTGCCTGTGGCTGCCCCTAACATTCTGGCTTCCCTCTGCAGCCTGTTGGCTGTTACTTGAGGTCCACATGCATCTGCTACTCAGCATTCTGTCCAGGTGCGAGGGTGCGGGGTCAGCAGAGCCCAGAGGGTAGAGCCAGTCTCACGCAGGTCTGCACTGATGCTCAGGTTGTCATCAAGCTGCCCCAGGGCTCTCGTCCCCATCCCTCTTTCCCGCCTAGTTGTACCCAGATCCTCTGAAGCCAGGTTCTTCCGTAGGACTCGTGAGTCTGACTGTACTGTCGCTCGTGAGGATGCTGTGACAGCCAACCGGCAGTGTGGGAAGCAGGCAATCTGCGGAGAAGGAGGCCAGGGCGCCGGGCGTCCCCCTATTGTGCTGAAGAGGGCATGCAGCGTGGTACAAGACAGCAACGCAGGAGGAGAAAGATGCAAAGAAAGCAGGTGCTTCACCCAGGGACAGAGCTTGTCACCATGGAGGGGCATCCAGGTGACACAGGGGAGAGGGACAGGGACAGGGGATGCAGTGGGGGCCAGACGGGCTGATAATGTGGCAGGTGAGCAATCAGAACTGGCTCTGTTTGTGTGTGGCTTCGGCAGTGGCCAAGGTTACGTGGCTGCTAGATGGTCGAGCAGGGATTTGAACTCAGGGTGGTTTGACCCCAAGGCTCAACCCCTCAGGCGCTGTGTGACATGAGCTCCAGGGGTGAGGCTTTCAGAGAGAAACGTGTCAGCAGGGGAGACCATTTTCAGCTGCAGCTGTGATCGAGGAGAGTCCTACTTTGGATGACCTTGCTTGTGAGAGGGACAGTGAGGGCCAGGGTAGAGGTCTCTCACTGCTGGACACTGTTTGGTGCTGGACCCAGGAAAGGAGACCTCCAGGGTGAGAGGCAGCACACAGGCTATGTGGGAACCTTGTCTGCTGTCCAGAGTGATGCCCATTCAGGGACCGGGGCCCTCTGGGCATAGCTGTTCCTGGCTCACGGCCCTCTGGTGGGAGTTAGGGCTGCTTCAGAGCCCTGGACACATCTGACACTGTCCCCAGTATCCCATGGGCTGGTCAGATGCCTGCAGAGACTGTGTCATTGGGAGCATGCTTGGCCTCCCCCTCCATGGGCTGCAACCCTGGAGATCTGATTCTGTAGGAAATATTGGGAAAATATTGTCTAAAGCTCTGCCAGCTGATTCAGATAATGGAGCGAGACTTTGGAACTCTGCTCCAGTCCTCCAAGCTTCTCAGTCATAGTGGGAGAAGCTGGACATTGGGCCAAAGGGCACAGGATCCACCACTTACCTCATGAAGGCCCATAGGTTTGAGTCTATGCCTTGTCCCACCCCACGGCTTCACGGCGGACCTGCCCTTGGCCAGGCATGGCTCTAGGTGTCATTGATGCAAAGTCAGCCCACACTGTCTCTCTTGTCCAGTGACACAGCCTGGGAGACCCAGCAGGGTCATCAGTGCTCTCGATTCTTGGGTACTGGTCACCACTTCAGATGATGGGATAGTCACGCATTGTGCATACCTGAGACGCCCCGGTAGGAGATGCTAGGACACCACTCAGCATTGTGGATACTGAGATTCGGAATAGGGCTCAGCACTGTAGAGTCCCGAGTGCTGGGATACCACTGGGTCTTGTAGATACCTGACACATTGAAATGTGACTGTCATCTGCACCATGGGCGAGGTGCAGATGAGATGTGAGATGCTGGGATAGATACCTGAGAGAGATACCTGAGATGCTTCCCTCTTGCCCCTCTTGCTGCGCATTGTGGAGACCTCAGGTGACAGGAATGCTGAGACGCTGCTCAGGCTTGAGGATGCATGGAGTGCTTGGGTCCTGCTGAGTCTGTAAATACCAGATAGCATGTGGCACTACATATCCCTGGCATGGTGGGACACCAGCTCTATAGATGCCAGAGATGCTTCTTAGCATTATAGATATCCTAGCTATCAGGATACTGCTTTTAACAATTCACACCTAAGATACTGTGCAACATTTGAGGTACCTGGCTGTGAGACCATGCTTAGCACTGTAGATACCTCAGATGCTGGGGTTTGCTTAGCAATCTGCAGTGCCAGGAGATGGCTGAGCATTACATGTTCTTAAAATCCTGAGACTGTGCTCTGCCTGGACATACCCGGATGCTGGGCGTGTTGGAAACTGCTCAGCGTTTTAGATCCCTGATATGCCAGGGTCCCACTGAAACCCCAGCACTGGGATAGTGCTCAGCTCTGTGAGTCCTGGGGATGCCGGGATCCCACCTAGCACTGCAAACAGCTGTGCTGGCTAGCGTGGTGCCCTACAGGTTCCTGCGCTGCTGCCCTAGTGTTCAGCATTATGGAATCTTGATAAGCTGGGGTAGTGCTCAGCTCTGTAGATACCTGAGATGCTGGGGTACTGCTAAACACTGCAGATGGGTAGGATGCTGAGATTCTGCTCCACATTATAGTTCCCTGAGACTGGGGGATATGGCTGAGCAGTATAGATAGCTGAGATGTTGGGGTACTTTGCTGCGTTTTAGATCCACGAGATCTGGGATGGTGCTTACTATGTACATACGTGAGATTCTGGAGTGCTCATCTTTATAGACACCTGGTGCGTTGCATTGTTGCTCGGCATTGTACGCACCCAGCGTGCGGTGTATTGCTCAGCATTACAGATGCCTGATGTGTGTGCGCCTCTCAGCATTATGGGTAGGTGTGATGTTGTGTGCGCACCTCTCAGCATTATGGGTAGGTGTGATTTTGTGTGTTTGCTAAGCATTATGGGTAGGTGTGATGTTGTGTGTGTGCTAAGCATTGTGGGTATCTGAGAGACTGGGAGTTCCACTTTGCAATACAGATAGCTGAAATGTTGGGTTCCACTGTGTCATAGATACCCACGCCTGTGGACCCCGCTCAGTATGCTAGAGATACCTGACACGGTGTGATACTGGTAAGCACTGTGGATGCCTGGGATGCTGGGAGGACTGCTGAGCACTATGGATTCCCGGATGTGGCTTATGCTCAGCGTCATAGACCCCAGATGCCGTGGACCTCCTCTGCATGGTAGACACCTGAGGAAGAGGATGCACTGCAGAGCATCCTGTAGGCCCAGATGCTGCGGGTCCTGCTCAGTGCTTGGGAAGCAGAAACTTTTGGATAGAGGACTAAAGGCCCCTCCTGCTCTCCTGAACAATGATCCTTTTGCATGGCACTGCCCTCAGTATCTTGAGCTCCACCTGACCCTGTCTAATGTCTGACTGTGCAGAGACAGAAGGTTGTGGTGCCGTGGCCTGGCCACCTGGTAGCTGGCTGATTGGCTGTGTGGGCCTTGACCCTGACAGGCTTCATTGCCCGTGGCTTATCTCTAGCTGCCAATCAGAGCAGGGCAGAGCCTATGATCTTGAACATCTTGTTTCAGCAGAGTGACAGGGTTTGGTGCAGGCTTGCAGACAGCTAGGGCTGAAGTACACATTCAGAGTACCAAGCAGTGGGGAGCCAGGGAGGTGCTCTCGAAAGCAGGCTGGTTTTCCCTTGGTCCAGCAGGGCTAGGGAAAGAGCTGTGGATAATAGCACAAGAGGTTCCGATGCAGGAGGCTGCATGACCTTGGGTGGATTAAATCTCTTTTGAAAGATAAGGGAGTTTCCAAGGTTAATTTTAGCTTTTGAGGCCAGTGTTGGAAGCAGTGGCCTTGGCATTACAAGGCAGGTGATTCTTGCCTTGCCCTAGAGATCATTCTAGGAGGCAGAATCACAGTAGTTTAGTTAAACAAGAATGTCTTCCTGGGTCACATGGGTGGCGAAAAGAGAGCTAGTTTCAAGTAGCCATCAGATGGCCGACAGCTTTGGAGGAGAGGGGACCATGCAACAACAAACTAGTGGAATGCACAGGCTCACACTGTCTCCGTTGTGGCCTGACCCCTGGGATCCATTTTCCATGCATTGCCCCTCAGAGCTGTGCTTCTGCCACCCTGAGAAGACAGAAGGATCACAGAAGGCTAATTTGGGTCCCTGTGTCTTGGTAGATTGTGTAGACAGCTCATGCCATCCCTGTGATCAGGCACGTTGCCTTGTAACATTGTACCTCCTGCCATCAGCAGTGGAAGGCTTTGAACTTGGGCTGGACTCGTGGCTTGCTTTGGCTGGTAGAAAATGACATGCCACTCTCGAGCCTGGTCCTCGAAGGCCTTGCTGGTTTCTACTCTCCCTCTGAGTGAACAGACATGGGTAGCTGGAGCTGAGAGTCAAGGTGTCCTCATCACTATGGCTCACAGCCAGCTAGCACCTGCAGCAGAGCCACCTGCTGACCTGCAGCCTGACACAGAGGGGTGAAGGAATCTGGCAAGACTGGAAGAACCACCCTGCGGAGCCCAGCCTTTTCTGCCAGCCTGTGTTGTAGTCTTGAGTTTAGAAAATCACTGTAAACAGTCAAATCTGGGGCATCTTATTTGGCAGCAGTAGGTCATGGCTGCATATTTTGCACACATACCAGCTCCACGATTTGGCTCAGTACCAGTGTTAGCCGTGTCCTGTGTCCCTGTACTTCCTGGAGAAAGAGAATGTCACCATCCTGCTCCATGTCCATCAAGTGCATCCATGCGAATTGCTCTAACCAGGGACTGGGATATGTGTTACTTCTGAGGCAGTGACATTTCTATGTACTCCCCAGCTCTTTCTGCTGTCTCTGTGGCCACTAGGAAGCTACATGTTTAGAGGTTTAGATGACCAAGCATCACAAAAGAAGATAGCTACAATCAAAGGGCAGTGCCTTTGCAGGAGTGAAAGGCAACCTTTTGTTGGGTTAGGAATCCAGGATTCCTAACTCTTGTATTGCCCATTTTCACTCTGTCAGGTGGTGCTCCTGACAAAAAAACCCAGAGCTTTTGTGCAGAATGGATGTTTGGGCCTGGGGTGGGCTCAGTTGGCACCTGGGACACATCAGTATTGACCATGGTGCTGTCAATACTGAGGTAGCTGACTCACTGCTTGCCCCTCCTCTGCATACTCAGTGCCAGAAGTTATGACATTGTATTAAAGTTTAGCCTTCAATTTTTAACCAGTAGATGCCCCTGACTCATGACCTGTAAGAGGAGTCTACCCCAGACATGTTCCTGAAAGAACCATGTTCCTGCTGCTTGGTTCCGAGTGGACCTGTTCCATTGTCCCTCTGGATGGGCCACATGTAACTAGATGGTTTCTTCACTATTCAGATAGGGCTCTGTGTGTTTGCACTTTTCTACAGCCTGTTGGCTTTGTTCACATGTTGGCTGAGTTCTGCTCTCTGCTTTCTCCAGTTTCTGTGGATGCAGTGAAGGTCAACCAAAGTTCTGCACAGGCGATAAGACACACAAATGACCACGTGTCCCTGGTGGAGCTGACCTCCCTGAGGCTGGAGCACGTGCTCCTTGACTGTTGATGGATGCACTTCCTGAAAACCCATCTAAGGTAAAAATAGCATAAGACAAAAATGTCTTGAGTGCCCTTCCCCTGCCAGATATTCTGGCTTAGCTACTGCCCACTATGGAGTGGGGTGGTCTCCCTGTGATCACAGGGCCGAGTGCAGCCACGGCTCATGAGGAGGCACCACAAAGGGATTGTACTGCATGCTGCTGGCCTGGCGAAGGTCCACACTTAGACTTACAACGCAACCTCTGCTGAAAGTGTCCCTAGTGGCCAAATGGGTCTGAATGTCACACACCTTTACTCAGAGTTTCATTCCCCAGATAGAAGCAAAACTGATGGGTTCCTGGCTTGTCCTCCCATCTGTCCTGCCCCACGCTGTCCTCTTCAGCCAAGTTCTCACCTCCATGGTCCTGCTCGAAGGCCAAACCAAACCTTGCTTTGACCCTGATGGGCTCTGGTCCCCCTGCTCATTGCTCCACTGTGTCCAGGTCTCCCTACAGAGCCCCGTGACAGCGGCTCTCATAGCTAGTTTGGAAATCTGTTTGACTGAATACTGTAGTCGTACTTGGTAGCTCAGTGTGGAAAGAAACAGCATATCATTAATTAATTCAACCACTCATTCATTTGAGTAAGACCGATTGAGGCCTGCACTGTGACAGGTGTTGGAGTCACCTTCATCTCACAGGGCTGGGAATTACACTGGAGGAGGGGAGGGCGGTAGGCAAATCAGCTCTTGCTGGGAAGGAGACTGTTGGGGCCTGGGGCGCTGCCTGGCAGAAGCAGGGTTGGGGAAGGGCTCCATCTCCATAGCTCTGGAATCCTGCACACCGACTGGAATGTGGGACGCACCAGAGCTTTTGTGCAGAATGGATGTTTGGGTGTGGGGTGGGCTCAGTTGGCACCTGGGACACCCAGGTCAGTCACAGCAGCAAAATGGGGCCAGGCACCCCTCAACACCCCTCTCCTGAGGTCCACTGCTTCTTAGGACGCTCCTGGTGTGGCTTGCTCCTCTCTCCACTCAGTGGCCCCATTTCACAGCCTGGCACAAGCTTTGCAGAGACCCCGATGTGAGAAATGAGACTGAGCACAGGATCTGTTGGAACTGCCAGGAATTCCTTCCTCTGGGGTTCCATGGGTCAGACATGGAGTGGCTGCGCCTGAGAGGTGAGTGTGAGACGATCCGAGCAAAAGGACTTGTGGCCTAACTACAGAGAAGACCGAGGCTGAAAATGCAGCTAGAATGGAGGCTGGGCGGCAGGTGGAACTGCAGGGGTTCGGGCTCCACCTTGCGTGACTGTGTTGGCTAGAGTTCTCCGAAGGAGCAGAATCAGTGGGTAACGTGCCTTATGCAAGAGGCTTTTTAGGGAAGCATATGGGGTCAGAGGCAGAGGAGCTCACAGCGGCCGGCCATCTCTCTGCAACGTCAAGAACCAGGGATCCAGTAGCTGTCACTCAGTCCAGGGAGCTGAAACCCGCAAAACAAGATGCAGCACCAGCCTGAGACTAGACCTGGGGAGATGCCTGGAGAGTCACTGAAAAGTCGAAGAAGCCGGAGTCTGATGTCTACAGGCCAGGGCAGCGACAGAGGAGGGTCCCACTCCAGAGAATGGAATTTCTCAAAGGCGCCCGGCTTCCTCTTTCTCCCTTTCATTTCCGCTAGGCTGCAAGCCATTTGCAGGGATCCATCCACCATCGGGGCCAAGTCTTCCCACTTCAGTCCACAGTTCTCAGGACAGACCCAGGAGTGCACCTTACTAATCTGCTAGGTCTTTCTTAACCTGGTCAAGTTGACCATCACCATTAACAGGCACGGTGATAGGAAGCAACTTTCTGCATCTGAGGGTCTCCTGCTCTGGACCACTCAGTCTTTGGAAACAGGACGCAGACTGTTTATCTTTGCATCTCTGGGCACCAGCACAGTACAGAGACCACCTGACCATGCAGGACTACGGCAAATGAAGCAGAGCGTGGTTGGTATAAGTCCTTTCTGAAACCCACTGCTGATGTCTCTGTGTTCTCCTACCCTTGTTTCTTCAATCTGGACACCGCCACTGTGTTCCCAAGTTCTCCGTGACGTGGTGCCAGGGCACCTCCTGGCTTCTGCTCCATGGACCTCACCGCATGCTCAGAGATGGGTGGCTGCAGCACAGGTAGGAGGCAGAGCTCGCTCCGGTCCTGGCTCTGCCCCTCTAGCCTGTGACTCCGGGAACATCAGGTGAGACAGATGAGGCACCCAAGACCCTCAGCTGTGGTCCTGAGGCCACACTATTCCTTCAGGTCTTGGTGACACTGAGTGACTCACTTAGCACCATCTGTCTGCTGCTTTGTCTCATGGGGCAGGATGTGGTTAAAAGCTCCCATGGTCACTTTGGATCTGTCACCTTTGATTTACTTTTTGATGTCATAAAAGTTCAGAAGTGCATTGGTGCTTTGTGTCACTGTGGCTAAAAACCAAAGGAAAGGTTTACTCAGGCCAGAGTTTCAGAGGTTTCAGTCTATGGTCCCTTAGTCCCATAGTTTTGGACCTGTGGCAACATAGTTCACCATGGCGGGAGGGCGTGGTGGTGGAACTGCTCACACTAAGATGGCTGAGAAGCAAAGACAGGAAGAGGAGGGGCTGGGGCCCAGCATCCTGTTCTTGGTCACACCCCCAGTGACCTCACTTTCTGTCATCAGGCCCCACCTCCTACCACCACCTCCCCACAGTGCCACAGATTGGCTTGGGATGCTGCTGAGCACCCTGTCGTGAGCAAGGTGCCCCCATGAAGAATGGTCCAGCCCAGAAGTCCTGAGCAGCCTGAGAGCCCTGAGCAGAGCTCTTGGCAAGCACTTTGGCACTGCTATGTACCCTGGGACTGTCTCATGGTTCTGACCTGGACAGAGCACTGCAGCCTGGTCACCTCTGCCCTGAGGCAGATGCGTGACCTGGCACAAGTCACCTCCCTCTTTGCACATCACCCGTCCCTAGAGCTAGACCGGCAGCACCTGGAGCCCTAGCTTTGGTAGTAGGTTCCATTGAGATTAGGGGTGTGGAACGCTTCTCTAAGTGCTATCACTTTACCAGTATAAGATCGTTGGAGCGCCAAACTGTAATAACAAGCAGCTTCTAGCTTGGAACTTGACCTCTCCTTGTCAAAGACAGTCCCAGCGGAAGCCATAAGGCTTGTGCGTGGACACTTCCAGGAAAGACTGCATGCGCAGTTTGAAGCTGCGTTTGCAGGGCTGTGACTGATGAGAGGCCATGAGAACTGGGATCTGCCCGGTGTTCCCTCCTCCGCATTGCCAGCCCTGACCCCGCTGCCTGTGGAAGGTCTGCACTCATCAATTCCATCCCAATTCTGTTCTCTTCTGAGAAGTTGTTCCTTTCTGTCACTAACAGCTTCTTGTGTCTCCAGGCTGCTCGGTGGTTTGGGGGACTGTTTTCCACCTTCCTGTAAACCTGGACTCAAGCATGAAGACTGGAAAGCTGGAGATGAGACCTCATATTGGGACAAGAGTGTCACAAGTGCAGAAGTATGGGAGCACTGAGGGATGGGCGGGGTGGGTCTCACAACAGTCCCCACGTCACAGCAGGGGCTCCCCTGGCCAGTGCAGGTACTGAAATTTCCCTGAGGAGGGTCTGACAGACACACAGGGTGCTGAGATATGACAGGAAGGACATGGAGTTCCCTGGAGTGCAGCTGGGTTGAGTTGAGAAGGAAGCAAAGAGCCAACTGGGAGCCAGGGGAGGGGACCAGGTTGGAAGTCTCCCTGAGGTTGAGGGACAGTGGGATTCAGGAGAGGGAGGCTGGGGCCAGAGAGCGAGGGGCCCCACCAGAGTCCGTGTGTGTCTACAGAGAGGCAATTGCAGTGGGGTGTGGGTCCCTGGGGCACATCAGGGTCTTCAGGGTGTGCCAGGAGTCTGGTGTGGCCCTCAGGGTGTGCCGGGCATGGGGTGTGGCCCCTGGGGTGGGACAGTGGGGTTCCTGAGGATGAGGGCTGGTATCCCAGCTGGTGATGGGGTGGATTGTGGAGGTTGCCTCTCAGTCCTGGGCACTTCAAGGTAAACAAAGGTGGGTCTGGTGGCTTGGAAACCTGAGAAGGTCTTCATTTGTAGGGGACAACTCCTCAGGGAGACCCCAAAGTGCTGGTTGTGGGTTATGCACTGCTCACAAGTAGCCATATGGCACCTTATATAGAGTTTGTGGGACAGAGGGGGATGTCATCATGGCTGCCTTGATCCTGGGGTGACAGACTCAGGGTGTCCTCCACTGACCATTGCTTCCCTTACCAGCTCCTGCATTTGGGAGTGGAGGCTGTGCTCTGGGTACCCCAGGGTGATAAAGGAGGCCGGGGTGGGGGCTCCACTCATCCCCAGAGCGTGGCAGGTGGGAGCACAGCTCTCCTGCCGAGGCTGAGTTCTCATTCCACAGGAAAGGACCACACTGCTCTGCACTTCATTGGAGACTCACGTGGAGACCGCCAGGTGGGCTCCCCAGGGATAGAGGCCTGGAGTGAGGCTGAGGGGACAGAGACACCATGCCGGGAGGTCCCCGTCACATAGCCCTAAGGCATCACTGCCGCTCTGTGGTGGTCCCTCAGCCCTTCTGGAAAATTCCCAGCAGTGCATGTGGCCATCTCCTCTTCTTCACATGGGCAAGGCCTGCTCTTGGGTGCTGGGACTGGGGTAGGGTGGGCCCGCTGGAGACTATGTGAAGGGGGACCCTCACTGGGGACTGCGCAGTGTCCCCATGGTGTCAAAGCTCTCACTCCCTGGTGACGGCCTTTGAGGTCAGGGCTCTGGGAAGGGGGTCCCTGACCCTCTGGGACTCACATCCTTCTAAGAGGAGTCAGAGACACCAGAGCTAGTGTGAGGACACAGGGACAGAGCAGCAGAGCAGCACACCTCAGCTGATGCTGGCTGCTTGGGGCACAGGACTTGGACTTCCAGTCTCCAGACTGAAGGCTTGGCAGTGCGAGTGCCCAGCTAATGGGATTCTGCTGTGTGGGGGTCACAGCTGCTCAACACCCCAGCAGGACTAGGCCACACAAGCCAACTCAATAATTAAGAATACAAACAAATAAAGGATAGGCAACAAGACACAGGAAGATAGATCTTCCACTGAGGGGATCCAGAGATGAAGGGAGCGGGGAGGGAGGAAGGAGTGGGGGTGGAAGGAATGGGATGTGTTAAGCACCTGCCCCTAAGCTGAACGTAAATGAGTCTACTGCAAACGTGTGGTTAAAAAAGAAGCCGTCAGCTGGGCCTCCGTGTCTTCTGCAGTCACCAGGGCCGCTGGGTCCTGCTTGTTTGGGGCTCCTTCCTGGGGCGCTCATGCTGGGAGGGGCCCCGGCATGAGGATGGAGATGGGTCTCCAGAGCCTGCAGAGCCTGTGTCATGTGCGATGCGGAGCTCCGCAGCCACCATCCTGTTCCTATGCCGGTCGATGAGCACCCCTGAGGCTGGTGGGGCGCCTGGGAAGGCGGCGGGAGCAGGGGACAGTGGTGTCGGGGCAGGAGAGGCCCCAGCCACACGCTGGCCTGGCAGCCAGCAGCGCTCTCACTCCTGGAGATTGATTCCGGTCCCCCACACCCCCAGGCGGGGGCTTTCAGTCCAGAGGCTGCATCTGAGGCTGAGCTCACCGCTGACCACGGAGGAGGTGCGTGTTTACGTTCCCGCCACCTGGGCTCTCTGCTGCTCGCAGGATGGCAGCACCTGCTCTGGAGCCCTTCGCGGTCCTTGGCTGAGGCGTGCTCTGGGGGTCAGTCACTGACTTGTTTATGTGCATTCGAGTTTTGAAATATTTACCTATTATTAGATAGCTAGAGTCTCTGCCAGGTGCTGAGGACAAACAGGTGGCAGTCAGGGCACAGCTGTGCGGTTTCTGTCCTGCGGGGGAGGTACAGACAGTGAGCTCCTAGACAAGGAAGATGACAGGAGGAAAATAAAGCAGGGTGTCATGAGGGTGGTACTGGGCAGAAGTCAGGGAGGGCTTCCTGGGGTTGGGGGAGACGGGCCCGGTCTTGAGGTGCAAAGGAATTGGCCTGTGGGAGGTGTTGCAATGCAAAAGCCCTGTGGCAGGGCTAAGTGCCACGTGTTGGTGGAGCCCAAGTAAGGCTGGCCTGGATCCTGGTGCAGTTGGGGCTGTCACTGTGGGCCCTGTGCATTGGCTGAAGAGCTGGGGAGTTCAGGACAAGGGGTGCTGTGGACAGAGTCCATGGGTGAGGAGGGGAGGGGAGGGGAGGGGAGAGGAACCAACCACCCTTGCAGAGTGCCTCTGGGCTGCCTGTGGATGAGGCCGGCCAGGGAGAAAGCCCAAGTCCGAAGCCGGCTTTCTCCTAGTGTGGACCCCATCATCGCCTCTACTTCCTGCCCCCCACTGCCCCTGCCGTGGCCCTGGCCTCTGTGGGTCTCCTTTCCACAGAGTAGCCGGGTCTCCAGCCCTCTGGTGGCTTCTGTCTTGTTCAAGGATGGGATGGATAGGGTGGGTGCATCCCATGGTCACCCCAAACTCCCTCAGGCCTTCAGTCAGCTGCACCTCCTCATTGCCCTTGACCCCATATCCAGCACAGGCCAGTGGGGCTGACAGCTGAGCCCGGTGGGGCAGGAGGGGACACCAGGGTGGGGGGCCGCCTGCGGAGGGTGGGCATTGACTCCATGACCTGGCCCAGCCCTTGTTGAGCTTAGATGTTTCGGGAGGTACACGGTGGGCCCAGGGGAGGATCAGGCCAGCTGCAGACTGGCCGGGCAGAGGGTCTTTGTCACTTGTGCCTTCACAGTTCACGGCTGGTCTCCGTTCTGGCCAGGGGCTAAGGGCCAAGTCCTGATTTTTTTAAATTTTAGTAGGGAAGGGTGCAGGGGGAAGTGCCAGACCTGGGGAGAAGCAGAGACCCCGATGGACTCCAGCGCCCTTGTGAGGTGAGGGGTGGAGAGGGCGAGAGTCCTTCGGTTGACGTATGCTTGGGTGTTCCATAAACCGCAGAGGGAGACAGAGGCTTAGTGAGATTGGAAACCTCACTTGTGGACCTCAGCAGCCCTGGGCGGAGAGGGCTGGGCTCAGGCTGCGGCCCTACAGGCTACCGGGGGCCCTACAGGCTACAGGGTGCGAGGGGCCTACCTGTTGCTTCAGATCAGCGTCCTGGCTGGGGTTGAGGAGGGAATGTGCCATTCAGCCAGGCAGGGTGGCCAGGCCTGAGCCCACCTCACCTCCACCTTTAGGCAAAGCAGCCAAGAAGGCAAAGAGAAGCTTCTCTTCTGTCTTTGGCTCCACCTTGGTGAGACCAAATGTCCCAGGGCCTCCTGGAAGCCTGGGTCGTGCAAGGCTGGGATGCAGTGGGCATGAAAGCCGGAGTCACTGTGCCCGGCTGGGCTGGGACAAGCGGCAAGGCGGTGGTGGTGTCCACTCCGCATCGGGCAAGGACCCCAGGGAAAAGTTGGGTGAGGTGCCCAGCAAAGCTGGGCCTCCCCAGGAGGGGTATGGAAGCTGAGTTGTTTCCCTCCGGAGAGTCACACAACAGCCACACAGCTCCAGCGTGCGCCCCCACACCCAGGCCTGTTTGCTCCTGGTCATCTGCAGGCAGAGGCGCCTCGCTTTGAGCCATTGCAAAGGTGGCCTCGCTACCAGGAATCCCGTGCAAGGCCCGCCGGGGTGGGGTGGGGGGAGTGACTCCCGCAGGGAGCTTCGGGCCGTTTCCTGGGAAACAAGCAGCTCCCCAGCCCCTCCTCTATCTTCCGGTTTTCTCCTCTGGGCTGGTATTTTCACTGAGTCCACCCTCGTCCTTCTGACCTAATTCCAATTTACTCGCTGGATTTTCTTATTTCCTCCCGACGCTGACTCCGATACACGAGGCTGTTTTATCACCAGGCGATTTTAATCTTTATGCAGAGACTTTCTGTGGTTTCCCATTTTCTACACTTCCTTTGAGTTTCAGCCGGTGCCCGTGCCAGGCGCTTGGATTCCGCTGGCCATTGGCTGAATTATTCAGGGTTCTCCTGTTATTGTTCCCTTTGTGCTTGCCCATGTGATTTCTGGCCGAAGGTGTGAGTTACGTGGTAAGCTGGCAGCCTATTGTGTGTTGAGTATGGATGAACTTGTGAGGGCTCTGTGACTGGGCCCAGGGAATTTCCCTATCAGTAGGGCCACAGGACACTCACAGGATCTAATGTGCAAACACCATCTTCAACAGATCAGTGGGATGCTGGGAAGATTCCTGCCCAGAGCACGGATGGCAGTGAGCACACGTGGAGAACCCAAGACTTTTCATGAATTCATTCAGCCAAAAAATACTTGCTAGACCTTGCTCTCTGTACCAGGAACACAGCAAGGGACACACTCATCCACCCACCTGCCATCTGTCATTCATTCCTCCACCCATCCCTCTATTCACCCTTTATTCATCCTTTCATTTATCCACTTATTCATTTGCCTACCATTTGTATATCCATTCACTCATCCACCCATTCTCTCGTCTATCCAGCCACTCACCTGCTCACCATGCATTCATCTACTCATCCATCTATCCATTTGTCAATCCATTCACTCATCTACCCACCCATATACCACCATCTATCCATCTATACTTCTACTATTCATCCATCTGTCCATTTGTTTGTTCATCTCTTCATCTATTCACCATCATCCTCCATCCATCCATCCATCCATCCATCCATCCATCCATCCATCCATCTGTCCTTCCACTCATCCATCCATTCATCCATCCATCTACTCATCCATCCATCCATCCATCTGTCCTTATACTC
Organism: Hydrochoerus hydrochaeris; assembly: GCA_004027455.1. Lineage (NCBI taxonomy): Eukaryota > Metazoa > Chordata > Mammalia > Rodentia > Hydrochaeridae > Hydrochoerus > Hydrochoerus hydrochaeris. Next base: position 42,068 of record PVLA01010964.1, on the reverse strand, counting down.
ACCCATCCATCCATCCATCCATCCATCCATCCATCCATCCATCCATCCATCCATCTATCCATCCACCCATCCACCCATCTATCCACTCACAGTTCTCTTTACCCTAGGCATTCTCTCATCTATCCATTCGGAACCGAGGATACCACAGTAAACAAAACAGTCTCTACTCTCATGGAGACTTCATGCTGGTGAGCAACCAGGCAGGATTAGCTCACGAGACAGTGGAGCATGCTGTCTGTCCGGAGGACACGAGACCTGCCTCAAAGCAACCAGGATAAACTTACTTGGTGAGAACTTCTGTGGATACAAAAGCAGAATGATAGTTCAGGCAAAGCTGAGGGAAAGAAGGGACTTCTTTTCTCCGATAAAGGGGCCACCCAGAACCTGGGCAGATAGGTAACTCAATCCAATGGTAGCTCCCAGAAGCTAACAGTGCCCCCCAGTGGGTGTATGCCACAGGACTAGCCACTTTCAGGCCCTCCCTGAGGTGGACAAGTGAGACTGAGCTGTGCTGTCTGTCACTCTCCAGCCGGGGATAACCAGCTGGCGCTTTCAGTCCTGCAGGACAAAGACTGCATGAATCACAGTGCTGGCCAGCAATCAGCCAGGCTGAGGGACAGGGCTGAGCTCGGCTCCTCTTTCCTTTTCTTGGCTGCACAAATCAATAAAGGATTAGACCAGCTCTTGTCATTGACATTGATTGATTTCAGAATTTCAAAGGATGTTAATTTTAAGATGGCAGCATTTGGGGGCATTTCATTATCTCCCATTAGGACATGGAGAGCACCGAGTATTTTAATCTGGGGGACTGAATTATTTAGGGTCTGGCCTTGATATGCCCAATGAAATATGCTCCCTCCTTCTTGGGGGGGTTCCATATCTGACTATGGAAATTATTCATTAACAGGGATCGAGAGAGTGCCCTTATATTAGGGCCATTAAAGTGTTCTATTACTGATGATCTATAAAGGGAAAAAACATGGATCAGACTCTACCAGGCACCCTGGAACATTTGGAATGTCATTAATTTTAATGATCTGGTCCAAAACTGCAGAGCCATTAACATAAAACTTCAAGTTTGGGAGAGCAGGGAGAAAAGGAAATGCATTCTGAATTATTGCTAATGAGTGGGAAATATTTAAATCATGTTAAATTGACCTTACGGTCTTATTTAATATTCCCATCAGACACGGATTATTTTAGCTCATGTTGTGATGTCCCAGCCTGGCCACGCCTCTTTCCTCCTCTAAGGGTCAGAAACCTCTACTCTGCTTTTCCTCACCCTGCCATCCTCGGCAGTTCTGAAGGAAGGGTCAGCATATCAGTTTTTGGGATGGGTCGGTGAGGACAGCACAGAGCTGCACAGAGCTCCTGCTAAGTCACGGCTCACCCCCGTGGCTCTGAGCCTTGGTAGAATGAATGGGTGGCATCTGGCTTCTGTTTGTCCCGGGGCATCCAGCTTTGTGGTCTCCTGGCTGGAGTAGAAGGGTGGGATGTGGGCAGCACCGTGAAGACCTCCATGGGACAGAGAAGTCACAGCTGAACTCATCAGGTTGGAACCCAGTGGATGGAAACTCCTTTCTAAGATGGAACGGTTGGCAGTTGGAAGAGCCTTCAATGTCACAGGGTGGGGGGCCTGGTGGCCAGCGGGGAAGGGAGCAGACAGCAGGTATCAAAATCTATAGGTGTCTGTCAGCAACCTGCTGTGTGACCCAGGGCAGGCGGCTTTGTGTCTAAGCCTGGTGTTTACTCTCTATCTTTAGGACTTAGCTTAAATGTCACCTACTTAGAAAGGGCTCCCGGCCCATCTCTGCCTTCCACCCTTGGTGTTTCTTTGACAATGCTCAGAAGCATCTGGAATCACTGCTTATTACTCATTTAGCATCTTCTCCTCTTGAAGGCAAATTCTGTGTGCAGAGGACTTTGCATTTTTTCCCTCCTATTTTCTGACCCCTGGTATTTATAACCGTGCCGGGCCATAGTGGCTGTGTGGGTAAACGAACGGGATAGAAATGCACCCACCCCCTTTTCCTGCACTGTGGGAACCTGGACCCCGTCTCGGCCAGGCTTCCTAGCGATTTGGACAAGGAGTGTTTCCAGTTGGTCTACAGTGCGAACAGTGGCACGATAATGCTGGTAGGCTATATTTACACGATGTGGTATTCTTTTCACTTACATGTGTATTGTACGCTTCTCTGGTCACCATGGCAACCCTACCATAGTAGCCGGAGAATTCCCACCTACATAAAAAATGGAGCTGAGAAGTGGAGCAGTTAGGAGACTTAACTAAAGCCACGGTGCACACGGGCGCTGTGACAAGCCTTAAAGCTCATGTGCATTGACATCTAACCCACTTCCCTCTCCAGCCCAGCCCCATGGTTCCACTCATTCTCTGACTTTGCTGGACATTTAGAATGAAGTACCAGGAAAATGTTTAAAATCCACCATTTTGGGTTCAGCACACAGTGGCCGCTGGAGTTTGGGGTAATGTGTGTGTAGGACAAAGCCCAATCTCCATGCGTCTATCAGGGCTCCCCTGTACTGGCCCAGGCTCCTGATGGTCCTGGACCAATCAAGAACTGGCAACTGGTCAGCTCAGGACACCACAAGGTGACTGAGGACATGCAAGCCTGCACCATAAGAGCGAAGGACTTGCAGGAGAAACACCTGGGGCCCTCTTGACTATCTCTCCTCTCAGCGCCCCAGTGCTGCACTACTGTGTGAGCGAGACCAGTGGAGACAGCGGAGATCCACCCAGCACCGACCGACTGAAAGGAGTCCCCAGCTTGCCTGCAGAGCAAGCCTTGTGAGCAAGATAAGCACTGTTTTAATTGGATATATTCTGGGGATGGCTCTTACACTACTCAGCTGACTGCTGTGTCCCATTGGCCAAGTGCAATTAGAGGCCCAAAGCCCAACTGGTGGGGATCCCACAGCTCCTGGCTTGACACAGTTTGGATAAGATTTGAGTGTCTCCGGGAAGACTCCTGTGCCAGAAGCCTGGTCCGTGTGTGGTGACACCAAGAAGTGACAGGATCTTTCAGAGGTAGGCTTAGGTGCCTGGTCTGTTGTCCTTGGCAGAGTTTATCCACAGAGTGCTCTTCATCATGATACAACGTATGATGGAGCTCTCACCAGACTGGCACCATGTGGTTTGGTCTCTCAGCTTTGAAATTGTGAGCCAAATAAACTTCTTTCCTCTGTAGAGAATCCAGCCTCCAGTATTTTGTCAGAGTCACAGGAAACAGACCAACATAGATGCAGGTGAAATGCAAGGAGTTGTGGTCTCAGTTGAGTATAGGATTAAATCTACCACATGGTGAGGCAGGGTAAACACAGTCCTTTGTAGTCTGTGCCCTGAGAAAAAGCAAAACTATAGAGACAAAGCAAAACTCAGAGTCTGGAAGACTTTTGGAAGCAATTTCACAGGAGACCAGAGTGAAAGCAGCAGTTGCAGCTGAGCCATGAGCAGGGGTGGGTCTTGGGGAAGCTGAGGTCCAGAGCATCCCCCTGTCACCCCATTCCAGTGGAGGTGCCATCTCCCCAGCTCCCTTCCCCAATCCTCCAAGTAAAAAATGAAAAATTGTTTTGCAAGATCCTGGCCATTATTTTTTTTAACCATCATTGTGACAAGACAAACCAGTCCACTGGATTTAGAACCAGCTTTAAAAGGAGCAGTGGAGAGTGACATTTGGTAATTGATGTGAAGAGCTATTTACATGAGGAAAATCAGTAATTTTCATTTAGTATGAATAAGAAATGGCTGAAGTCGATTAATATTAAATAATTATGCTGGCAGAATTGGGGCATGCAGGAGGCCTCCACTGGCCTGGTCAGCACTATCAGCAGGGCTGGTCCACTTCCCACCTCAGAGTCATCAGGCCGAGGAGTCAGATTTGGGCCAAATTCTGGGGGACCCAAGCACTCAGGAACCAGGACCCTGAGTGCGTGTGCACACGTGGAGGTAGGTGTGCCTGTTTGGGTGTGTGTGTCTCTGTGTGGGTGTGCTCAGGTTGGTTCACATGTGTGCGTGCAGATGTGTGGGCACAGATGTGCCTCTATGCACCTGTGTGTGGGTGTCCATGGGCATGTTCAGATGCATACACATGGGTGTGTGTGTTTCACACATGTGGGCGTGCACAGGTGCATTCATGCATGTGGCATCGGTGTGTGTATACTTGTGAGTGCACGTGTGGATGTGAGCATGTGTTCCCTTGTGCACACATTGATGTGTGCATGCATGTGTTTGTGTACCCGTGTGGGTGGGTGTGTACATGTGTATGTAAGTGTGTGCATATATGTGTGTGCCCACACGCGTGTGTGCAGGTGTGTTTATGTGTACATATGTGTGCTTATGTATGTGTTTGTGTATGTATGTGGGTGTGCATACAGAGTATATGTGCACATGTGTAGGACTTTGTATATGTGGGTGTGCACACATCTCTGCACACATGCAAGGGTGTATTGTGTGCAGGTTTGCACACATATGCAGGAGGCCATGTGGGGAGATAACACATGCCATCTGGTATGGAAAGTGCCCATTTCTTGCCCGAAATCCCCCAGGATCTGAGCTCCTGCCTGAAGCCCTTGAGTATGGGAGGGGCTGTGAGAGGGTGCTGGGTGCCCAGCTGGGTGCCTGTAACCCAGAGACTGGGAGCCCCAGCCCTTGTTCAGACCCCTTCTCCCCTGGATGGGCAGGGTGTGCAGGGGAAGCAGCAGGAAAGGGATGCTCAGCCTCCCTGGGGGGAGACGGCCCGGCAGGCAGGAGATGCATCGGCCTGTGTGGGGCCTGTTCCCTGTGACTGGCAGAGGAGAGATGACTAGATGGAGGTGTCTGAGTGCCCCTGGTCCTTGCCCAGTGTTCTGTGGCTCAGCTGTGTCCCCTACCAGAGAGGCAGTGCTTGTCATTACCACCAGACTCAACCACGCTACTCCCTGAGCCCTGAGGGCCCAGGACTCCATAAGGGCCGGGCCTCCTGCCACCCGCTCCCCACTGTGTGTTCTGCAGGAACCTGGATCCTCATCTCCGCCTGGCCAGCCCATCTATGTCTGGCCTGGGGAGGGGGGGAACAGGGGTCTCAGACCCCAGATTGGCTGACCTATGCAGGCAGAGGTGACAGCTGGCCCCCAACAGGCAGAGCTGACAAAGAGCCAGATGCAGCAGCCCTGCATAGAGGAGGTGTCCCGAATTCTTCCTGCGTAGGGTGGAGACCTACTCTTCCTCCTGCAGGCTGCCCTGCTCCTCCAGAGCAGGTGACCCTTTGAGTTGGCTCTGGTTGGGTACGCCAGGACACCCCAGGTGCCTGATTCCTGCAGATCTAAGATATGAGCATCAGCCACTGTCAAGGCTTCCATGGGGAGGCTCTGGACCTCACTATTTTAGGTAAATACCAGCTTCAAGGACTCTGTCCACTGGTCAGACCCCCAGATACAAGCATATTCTCAGTGACCCATGATGCTTTCTGGGGCCCCAGGAACACTGAGGTGTGGCTTTTATCAAAGCCAGACTTGAACTACGCTTAATTCTAGGATCCGGGGTTCTTTCCTGTGTTTTCCTGGGTGCTTGGTCCTGTGCAGCCATCCCAGGGGAGGACACAGCTCTGGGGACTGGCTCTGTGGCTAGCAGCCTTGGGCATTCCCTGGGGATCCGTGGCAGCTGTGGGGACAAGGACAGGCACACTGTGAGGAATGGGTTGTGGCTTTGGGGACCCATCTTTTTGGATCGAGCACCCACAGGGCGTCAAGCCTCCGAGGTCCACTGGAACAGAGGGTCTGTGGATGGGTGGAGTGTGGGGTGGGGCAGGGAGTCCCCAAGCTCTGCCGAGCTGGCTTCCTTCAGCATGGGCGAGGCTCCAGCACCCTGGTCCCCACCACCAGCTGGGAGCTCCAGGAGTGCCCAGCTGGGCCTCTATGGGAACAAGCTATGTGTGTCCCATGGCTCTGGGGCTCTGGCTTGCCAGGCAGATTGCCTGAGATCAGCGCTGCTCACAATAAGGGGCTTTTGTTTAGTTTTGGGAGGAATACTGACATTTCTGAAAATAGTGGTCTTTCATTCAGTTGGCAGTAAATTTAGGAGCTGTTCAACCTGATTTGTGCCCAGTGGGTGGCAGCCAGGGACAGAGCTCTTTGTGCTGTCTCCTGTGTGCTGGGGTAGGTCCTTCTCCACAAGCATTTTGGTTCTAGGCCACCTCTGAGGACCAGAGGGCCATGAGGACTTCTTGCTCCTGCCTCATGGAAGTGGCCCCACGTCCTCTGCCCGCCAGACCGGGATTCGCAGCTGTGCATACTGTTCTTCCAGGCTGTGACTCGTTTTAATTTCCTCTTCTCTGAAAAGAAATACTCTTCGTTCATTCCTCCACCTTTTTGGCAAGACGTGAGACAGATGAAAGCTGCATTGTGAAAAGAAGGGGGAAAAAAAAGAAAAAGAAAAAGAGGGGAACCGCCCCCCCAACAAAAACCAACATTTCCTGTTTTGAGGCAAAGCAAGAGAAAATGTAAAAATATCTCAAATAGCAGGTAATGGAAAAATACCTTCTCCTGGGAGATTTTCTGGGAGCTGAAAGGCAGTGGAAGTGACCCGAAGGTTTCTAGGAAAGTGCTAAGGAAATACTGAAGTAGGGCTGTGGTCTGTCAGAAGTCTACACTCAGCTTTTCACTGTTGTCCTTGCTAAGTGGCTTTAGGGTCCTGAAGGGCATGAGCTGCCCTGCCCTGCGATTGTCACTTACAAGGCTCATGCGCTCAGAGGCGAGGCCCTGGGGAGGTGACCGGATCATGGGGCGCGCGTGGTGCTCATCGATGGGCGGTGCGCTGAGGGGTCCGGAGCTAACGTGGTGTTGGGCGGTGGAGCCTGTTGGAGGAGGGGGGGTGACTGGGGGCGTGGCCTGGAAGTGCCTATCACCCTCCTCCTCCCTTGATCTCTCTGCTTCCTGCCACCGTGCTGTGGACGGTCTGTCCTTTGCCATGCCTCGCTGCAGTGCCATCCTGCCTTAGAGCCAGCTGACTATGGACCCAAAGCTCCACAAACTGGGAGCTGCAATGAACCTTTTCTCCTTAGAGCTGTGACTATCGGGTATTTCGCCTCAGCAGGAAGAAAGTAACGAAGGTGTGGTCCGAGAGGGTGCCAGACTCCTGGGTGATGTGCATACCAGTCACCAGGCACCGTCGCCTTCATACCCTTGAAGACCCTCCCGGAGGAACCCATGGGTTCTCCATGACGCGCTGCCCCATCCTGCAGGGAGGGCTGGGTGCACGTGGTGGGTGGGAGGCTGCACCTACAGGATGCTGGTCTTCACGAAGCTCTCTTATTACCTAAGTGGGGATTGTGCGGCTCTCTGGCTCCTCTCTCAGGGCTCCACTAAGTCTTCCGAGGACCCAGTGCCCCACCAGAGTGGCCGGCCCATCGACTGATTGATCTGTGTGTTCACGGTGAAGGACTTGGGGTGGGGGCAGTCATGGTGAGGTCACAGTACAGGGATGACAGATGGCTGACATGGTCATCGGAAGTGCTTTCATCTTCAAGCTTTGGTGGCTGGGGACTGGTCACCGAAGGCCCATCTGAGGAGGACCACAGGACAGGACAGGCCAGCTGGCTCGGGACGTGTGCCTTTCCTCAGGGTTGGGGAGTCTCTGCTACAAACTCCCAAACGGTGGTGGCTGGTGGGTGACCGAAGCCCATTGGCTTCAGAGCTCTGGCGAACACACAGCAAGCTGAAGGCCCAGGGGCTATGTGCAGGCTGGGGAGGGGCCCACAGCCTGTGCACATCAGTGCCCAAATGTCCATGTCCTCATCTGCTTCCTCCTTTCATCTCCCAGAGCATTGGCAGCCTTGATTCCAAGTCGTCCAAAACCAGGGTTGTGGCACTGGGACCACCAGGACCAAACAGGGTAACCCCTCTTCCTGAGGGTCGTTACTCAGTGTCACAGGGAGAGGGACAGGATGCTCAGGCAGACCTGGAGAGCTCAGGAGCCCAGGCAGTGGAGCAGCACCATAAGATTTCTCAGAGCCCAGAGAGCTCTGTAATCCCAGAGTAGGATGAAGCAGAGGTCACCTGCCAAGATCGCTGCCCAGGTCCATGTCTGTATGGGTAGAATTTTGTTGCTTGAGACACGTGGAGCCCTTCCCCCGGGCCCTGTGTGTGTGTGCTCTTATTCAGAAATGCAGTGTCTGCAGGTGTAGCCCAGTGGAGGCCATGAAGGGGGGTCCTCACTCAGCTTCGCTGACATCCTGACCCGAGCCCCACAGGGAGAAGGCCAAGGGGGGCTGGAGTGACACTGCTGTACACCAAGGAGCACCAAGGACTCGCATGGCACCAACAGAAACAAGAAGAGGCTGGAAGAGTCCTGGCCTAGAGCCCTGGAGGGAGTGTGACCCTATAGACACCTTGCTCTTGGGACTCGAACCCAGTGCTTGAGAATGATTTTGGGCTGGAGAGAGTGAATTTCTGCAAGGAAAACCAGCTTGTGCTTCTGTGTTTCAGCCTCCTGAGGAGGAGGAGGAGCTTTCTGAAGCAGGAGGCTTCATCTTTTCCCCACGCCCCTCTCTCTACCTTCTTCTCCCCAGCAGTACTGGCCACCCCCTCGCCCAGCTCCTGAAGTCTCTGAGGCCAGCTCAGCACTCCACCTCACACAGACGCTGTATCCACCCCCAGTGCCCCGTTTCGCCCCATCATCTCTCATTGGGAGCAGACTGGGACCAATCTCCAGCTTCTCCAGCCTCTGGGCAAAAGTGCTCAGCATAGGTTCCCATGGGGTCCCCTCCACGCTGTCCCTCAGGGGTTCTGTCCCACCCAGTACGCCCAGCTGTACTAGCTGTCTTTCTTTTTTATGGTCCATCTGTCAGGGAGCTTGGTAAAACCTAGTCACCCTGCATCCGTGGGTCAGAGTGACATCAGCTGGCCCTTGCCACACCCATCTGTCCTTGTGGCCCACTTCCTGGGGTGACGGCTGTGGACCCCCTAGAATGCTGCTTCTACAATGACCTTGGTGTTTATAAGTGTGCACTTCACCTGCTTTTTCTTTTTAATTTCAGTTGCTTCTCTGTGGATTCTCCAGTGGGAGGATGAGGATTCAACTCTCTATGCTTTTCTCCTTCAACCTGCAAAACGACTGAAACACACACACACACACACACACACACACACACACACACGCTCCCACCTCCTCCTCCCAGTAGCATAATTCGTGGGTAGATCAATATTCCACATTTGCATAATTATGTAATTATTATTCACAGCTGAGCTACAAAGTAGTCCCATGATTACATTTCCTTTCCTGATCAACTTTGTGTTTTCCCTGGAATGAATAACTGTGAGGACCCTCATTCGCCCGGGCGGTGCGCACCTACAGACTATCAATCAGGCTTCTAACGTTACTTGCATTTTGGTTAAAAAAAAAAAATCTCAAATCATCTCCCAGTTCCATTTTTACTGTCCTGGACAACATCACGCCCTTCTCCTCCTTCCTCCTCCAATGCGCTCTGACCTCCCTCTGGATTGACCCTGTAGCTGTCACCTGGCAGTGCCCTCCCTGTCCCCACCCCCTCTGTGTCCCCCCATGATTGCCATGGGACACAAGTGCTTTGAGACCCGCCAGCTCTGAATCCCTTCCGTTCCGCTCTTGCACCCAGTTCATGGCTTAGCGGGGTCTAGAGGTGGAGGCTGGGGATTTTCCTTCTGAACTTTGAAGGTCTTTCCCTCTAATCCTAGGAAATCTGGTGCCATTTCGGTTCCTGGTGTTTGGGGCACCTTCTTATGCTCTGGGAGCTCTTTGGCTCATCTCTTAACCCCTTCCTTTCTGCAGCCCTGCTGTGTGTCCTGAGTGCCACCTTTCCCTGATCTTTTCAGGGGCTCTCAGTGGGCCCTGTTACTTAGACACCAAAGTCCTTGCTTTCTGGAATGTTTTATTACCCTCGACTTTTTGGTACCCTTTCTGGAGCTCCTGTCCATGCATTTGACCTCTCAGATTGGTCCTTTAATTCTCTTCCCTCTGTTTTCTGCCTCTTCCTGCTCTACTTTCTAGGGAATGGCTTCAACTTTACTTTCTTATCCTCCTTTGCCAATTTTAAACTTGACTAGCATGGCTTTCATTTCTCACAGTGTTTCCTCGTTCTCTGGATGTGTTGGTTTTTAAGAAGAACACACTGTTCTTCTCGAAGGAGACGATGCCTCCCCATGCTCGCTGGCATCAATTTTACATACGCCAAGCTCTCTCTCTCCCTCTCTCCCTCTCACTTCCTGCATTATTTCTATCTCCCCCAAGTTCCTTGCTCAGGTTTGCTTGTTTTGTTTTTGACTTTTATGTGATAAGCCTTCCTGAAACATTTGTGTGGTTCTATTTAAGAGTGAGGTACAAAACAAAAATAGAAACATGTGATGATTACACGCCACCATTTCCCCAGATGATCAGTGTGTGAAGCCGGGCTGCTCCCCACTGAGTCCCCGGGGGCTGGAGAGGCCGGCGGGGCTGGTGGGTCTCCAGCCCTCCCGAGATGCAATCAGTGTCTGGTTATGGGCTTGATCTCCAGCCCGCAGAGAGCAGACGGGGAGCCAGATCGGCTCACCTAGTCCGGCAAGCAGACTTAACCATTTTCAGGTCAGTCTTCGGTCCCCGTTCCTAGGTGCTCAGACCTTTCGGGTGTGTAGCCTTCTGTTTCAGCTGGCATGGGGAAAGGACTGACCCTCGATCCACGGAGTCAGGGCTGAGCAAATCCACCTCCGTTTATTTACCCAGCTGTACTTTCTGGTCTCACCTGCCTGCAAACACCCAGGCTCTTGCAGCATTTCCAGAGGCTTTGAAGCAAACAGGTCCAGTTCCTTGTGAATCCTCCTGACCAGACAGGCTTCGATTTCAGCCGCTTTCATTCCTACTTGGTCATCTGCTCCCCAAACACCTCGGCGCGTCCCTCTGCCCCTACTAGACTTCTCGTCCTTCTGTGTTTGCCTTTCTTTCCTTCCTTTGGTGTAATGTGAAGGGGTCCCGGGAGGGAGCAGAGACAAATGTTCACGTTCTGTCCATCAGGTTTGGCTGGGGCCTCCGTACTGGTCTCCAGCCACTCTTTGTACAATGCTGAGTCTACTTTAGCATCCTGTCACAGGCGGCCCTGCTGCCTGCAAGGTGCGAGTCCTTGCTCTTTGCATGTTCATTGTTTTTTTAATCAATCAGTTCTTAGTTCCATTACTGTAACTAAATACTCAAGACCAGGTAATTTATAAAGAATAAAGGTTAATGTAGCTCATGATTCTGGAGGCTGGGAATGGCCATGGTCAGCATTTTGCGAGGGGTTTCTTGCTGGATCATAGGAACATGCCCTCATGGAGGGGGTCCTGGGGTGGGACAGAGCTCACGAGCCAGCTCATTTCCTCTTCTCATTATAAAACACCAGGGTCATCATGGGGCATGACCCTCATGACATCATCTAACCTAATCACCAACCAAAGGAGGTGCAAATACTATCACAGATGGCTTTGGGGTTAAGCATCCAACACATGAGCTTTGGGGGCAAGGTTAGACCCAGCACTGTCCTTCGGGTGAGTGGTAGTATCCTTAAAGGAGGCCACAGGCTGCAGCTTGTCCCGAGGGGTGGGACAGGCCCCTCCTTCAGGACACAAAGCCAGCAACTGGCACAACCTGAAAACAACCAAGCGACCATCGAGGTCTCTGGAAATTGTCCTCGAGGCACAAAGCAAATGAAGCAACATTTGTTCAAGGAAATTGCTCCCTCAGACTAATGATATCACTGATTATGATCTAAGTGGCTATCGAGGACCTGTGCTTAGCCGAGATTCAGTTAATCAGCCCGGGGCCCCGATGGAGAGGTTTGTGGAGACAGGTCTGATGGGCAAGCTAGCCCCATTGGCCGTTTCCTGATTGGAGGTGGGCAGGTGCGGGGAGCGAGGGCAGCGAACTCCTCCTCCCTGAGTTCCTGGTGGAGCCGGGCCCAGACTCCCAGGGCAGTGAGTGTCTGGGGGGCCGGGAGGGGAGCAGGGCTGTGGGCGACCACACCTCCACTTCGAGCCCTCCTCCCGCCAGCCCGCGCCGGCCAGGGAGTGGATTGCAGTGATTCATGCTGCGCTGAAGTAGCTCTTCCCTTCTAAACCGGTGAGGACTAATTAACCTGCGGTAATTAGAGAAATGCTTAGATTTGCTTTCTGCGTGCTGAGATAGCAAATAGCCCCGCCGTGCAGCTGTTCTGGTTCCCACTGCTGGTTCTGAGCCGGCCCCGCTCCCCCCAAAGACTTTGGGTCACATGTTGGGGTCACCATCCCTTCCAAGAAACGTCCCTTCACCCTGTGCTGGGGGCCGCCTGTTTGCACAGAGGGCACTGAGCACATGTCGTGAGGCCATGCCGCCTTCTTCTGCAGGCTGAGTAGTGAGTCCTCGACTTTCCTCTGTTGGAGTCTTGGCCTCGGGTACTGCAGAGGGTACTGGGGTTTAGAGACCACCAGTCATTAAGGTGATCACTGAGATGAGGTCCTGGGGTGATCACGGGGGTGTCCTTAGAAGAAGAGGAGATTGGGACACAAGCACCCAGGAAGACATGGAGACAGAGGGCCAAAGAGGCCACCCCGAGCCAAGGAGAGGCCTCCAGAGGGACTCCCAACGCCTTGAGGCTGGGTGACGCCACTGCAGCTGAAGTCCCTGCTTTGTCTTTCAACCCCAGGACACCTGTGCGGGGTTCTGGATCAAGAGTCCAGGGGACTCATGATGGGTCTCACGTCTCAGGACGGAGTTGCTCCTGGTCGTGGCGTCAGGGGAGAGGTCTGCAAGGCCCCAGTCCCCCCGGACTCTGTGAGCCCTCTATAAAGGATGCATTGGCTCTTTAGGGGTCAGCACTGTCCTTACCATAGCATGACAGCGTCACACCACAGGGCGGGTCCCAAGCTCAGCGTTTGCTTTACATCTTGTTCAGCTCAAATAAGACGATTGAACTTCCCTCCCTCCCATCCCCTACTGCTTCAAGAATGCAGAAGACAGAAAAGTGCTGGGAGGCTGAAGGACCCATGCCCTGTGCCCTCAGGGTCATTGTCCAGGTCACTTAGGAGGACCCTGGAGCTGACACAAGTCTTCCTGATGCCACCTGGCTCAGCTAAGCAGGAGCTGGTGCTCCTTGGAGAATTTAAAATCAACTTGTATTTACTGATTTTCCCAGTAATAAATTTTGTGTTGTCCTGTTTGAACTGATGGGTCCATAAAAATAATGGATGGATGGTTAAAAATGAGTCTATTGTTGCAAAAGAAAGTAGAGACAATGATAATGATGAATTAATTGGTAGCCCATCAAACTCAAAAGAAAAAGACCCCAGCTAATTTATCACACCTGGAGCATACAAATGCATCTTTCCTACTCAATCAGGCTATTTGGTTTCAGCTAACCCAACGGCACCATCAGTCACCTTTGGGATGTTAATTTGAATTTTATTGGTTTTATAGTTTTGCTGGTATTTGAATTGTAAATTTATTTTGTTTCTATAGTTTTGCAAGAGCTGTAAGTATAAGCAGTTCATACCTAACTTTCTATTTATGCTTGCTTAAGTGACATCGTTATAAAAATAATTTGAGTTTAATGACTCGAATTGTCTAAGCAGTATAATATCATTTTGGTATCTAAACTGAATCTCGAGAGAAATAAATATATGGAAATAAATGAAAAAAACCCCAGGTGTTATGGCTCGCATCTAGATGTGCCCCCAAAAGCTCATGCACGCATAGGTGGGGCTTTACAGAGCCTGCTGAATCTAGGGTGTGTGATACTAAATTACTCCATTGATGGGTTTAGTGTGGTTCCTGGTATGGATAAGCGGAGGCCCACCCTGGATGTGAGTGGCACCACCCAAAAGGCTGGCAGCCTGGATGGAGTAAGAGGGGAAGGGTGGCTTCCTGCTCGCTGCTCGCTGTGTTCTGCTCACCATGCCATGGACTGTTTCTCCTCTTCGATGCCCCCTGCCACACTGCCCTGCCTTGGAGCCAGCCAGCTGTGGACTGAAATCCAGACAAGCTGTGAGCTGAAATAAACCTTTCCTTCTTTAGTTTTGAGTGTTGCATATTTTGCCTCAGCAATGTGAAAAGTAACCAAGACACTAGGGTTCTACTTATTTATTTTATATGATAAACGTGTGTCTATATGGTACTTACATATGCATATTCATGTGTGTGCATGTGTAGGTTCATATATATTCATATATTATGTATATCCTTGTGGTGCATGAGTATCTGGGCTGTGCATGCACATGGTATCCATGCCGTATTTGAGGGGTCTCTTCCTTATCCATTTTGACAGAGTGGCTGGCGGTGCACATTTAGAATAAGACAGATCTGGATTCTGTTGCTCACCCTGTCATTTGTTATTTTATCTTGGTGACTTTGGGCCTCAGTTTCCTCAAACATTAAATAAGAATAAAATAATAAAATAAACTGGGAATAACATACCTACCTCATAGCACTGCCATGAGGAAAGTATAAAATAAGGCATGAGGAGAATCCAGATAAACATGAGTGGAATGTGTAGCGACTCAGCGAGGTGACTCTAAAAGCCAACAGTGCCCTAGTGGCCTAGGACAGCTACTCTGGAGCCAGGGGGGCCACTGAGCTGCAAGCTGGTGACACCTGGAATTTAGAGTCCTGGGAGGAGGCTAAGGCCAGAGGCTTCTCCAGATTCTGGGAGGCCAGAAGGGCTGCCCTAGGGTGAAGAGGTGGCTGTGGGTGGCCACGGTGGCTCCCTGAGGCTCCAAGGCTGGTCCCGTGGAGCTGGGGTCTAGAGAAGATTGGGCACCCTGGCCTCTGCTGCCTCCCCTTGGCTGCTCCCTGCAGGGCAGGTGGATGGGGCGAGAAGCCACCCTGCTCTCCAGTTCTGCCCAGCTGTGCCTCCTGAGTGGGTCCCCTCTGTGTACCAATCTTCGATTCCTTGTTTTGGTGTTAAAACGTCTCTATCAGTGCATCCCTGTGCAAAGCATTGTAGGATGCTGAGGAGTGTCCCTCGGGGTCCTGGGATCCCCTCAGGACACTCTTCTCCTCTCCTGTCTGCCTTCCTAGGTCCCAAGGTCCCACTCGATGCCAGGACAGGCTTCTCGCATCTCATTCATGTCCACTGGGTCATCCAGACCCTTGGAGGACAGTTGTCCAGCAAGGGCTCCTGGGAATGAGACTGTGGTCTTCACACTGCAGAGCAGGGAGGAGCCCTGGACAGACAGAGGCCACTTCTGACCCTATCCCTGCAGGAGTGAGCTCTTGGGTGCTGCAGGCCGATCTGCACAGGCTGTGACTTTGGACCTGGTGGGTGACTGAGCTTGCCGAGTGGTGGCAGGGAGGCGGGAGGACTTACCGTGGGTGCCTGGTCCCAGCTCAGGACAGCCACCCCTACTGCCCCTGCCTCCGTCCTCCCTCGGCTGGGAGTGACCTGCTTCCCCACCCTTCTCTCTCCTTCGCGGGCACCCGGGAGGAGCGGGAATTGAGGCCAGCGGACTATTGATTCTCCCTCCGAGACGCCTGCCCTTCGCTGGCTATTCTTGGCTTGCTTTCATCCTGGGAAGCTTCCCTTGCCAGGCGGTCGCTTTGACATGTCACCCGAGTGTGCTCAGGGATGGAACGCGCTTTTGCATCAGGCTGGGCAGAGAACAATTTGGAGGCTGAGGCCAGGGGGTGGGTGTGGGGCAGTCTGGTGCAGAGATGGGGACACCCAATCTACCCCCCTTTTTCCACCAACCTTAGAGCCTGCCCTTGAGCACTGGAGTCCCTGATGCACCGACTTCACAACTGGCCCTGTAGGGACACCAGCAGGACCGTCCTGGTTAGGTCCCGTCCTCCAAGATGCCCTTGCCTGCTCTCCTGGGGTGGGGTCTGGTCCCCTCACCCAGAGGAAATACATTCAACCCCTGCCTTTCCTTAACTCGAGTGATCGAGCAGCAATTTCCATCCACAGGGAAAATGCAGAGAGAAGAAAGAGGTGGGAAACGAGAGCGAGAGCGCTCAGTAATTAATTGAGAATGGGGAAGCCGAGCTCCGAGCTCCGTTTAGACAGTAATTGGATTTTAACCCCTTGGGACTTGTTTTAAATGCAGATACTAATGTGAGCGTTATCTTTCCACCCAACGCACCTCCCCGTCAGATTTCGCTACGGCTGAAGTCCGGGCAGAAAACTCCAGAAAGTGTAGCGCGACTTGATCACAAATGAACCAGAACCCCGCAGGGACAGACAGCATTTGCCGTTTTAGATGGAGACTGAGGAGGGACAGCCATGCCAGGTCGCAGTGAGCTCCCATGTGTTAAAGGCTTCTCCCCAAGGTGACACCACTGGAGCTGGAGGAACCTTCAAGAGACAGAGCCTCTCTGAGTCTTTAGATCCCTGGGGGGCTGTGCCCTGAGGTGGATCTGGGGACCCAGCTGCTCCCAATGTGTTTTGCTCCCTCCCTGCTTCCTCACTGCAAGTGCAGCAATGAGGCCAGCTGGTGATGGACGGGAGTCTCCTCATCAGATGGGTCTCTCACCTTTGTCAGTTCACAGTCTCAGGCATGAATGACGGTCACAGGAAGCTGGAACAAGAGGGGACAGCTGGCCCTCAGCATCTATGGGGTCTGTTTCCAGGTACCCAAGTCCAAGAAAACCTAGGTCCTTTAATACTACAGCGAGGCGTTTGTTCAGATGCTGTGCGCTCCTTCCCACGACCTTTAAATCTCCTTGGATTGCTCCTGACGCCCAGCACAATGTAAATGCTGTGTCAATGACTGTCATACTGTTGCTGTCTAGGGAAAAGCAGCAAGAAAAAGAAAAGAATCTGTACGCTTCAGCTCAGGTGCCATGTTTTGAAGCAGCTATTTTGGATCTGAGGTGGATTGAATCTGCGGCCCCGGTACCCTGGCTGGGGAGTTTCCCAGTGACCGGGGACATCACTGTTGCCCTGTTTCGGGATGCCTGAGTGTTGCCAAGGGTAACGGCGGGACCGGATGCCCAGCCCTGCCGGCTGTCTATCAGAATGGCTATCCAGGGACTGCCACGCATGAGCACAGGTGTCCCTCTAGGCCCTCGCTTAGGGGCAGCTCAGGGATGCGGGCAAGGGCACATTCCCACCTGGCTCCTCTGGTGCAAGGGCCCGGCAGGGGCTGGGCTGTGTCCACTCACAGCCTCTGCTCTCTGGGCTCGGGGGCATCTCAGGGGCGTCTTGGGAGTGGATGTGCAATTCCTCCTTGGGGAGCCTTAGTGGTCTCCCCGCTCTGTGCCTGTGGAAAGCAGTGTGCAGAGGAAACTGGAGGGTTTGTGGGAGCTGTTAACCACCATCACACCTTGCAGGGCTGGGCCCGGGGCTCCGCAGAAGTTTTGGAAAAGGCCCTTTTGGGGCGGAGCGCAGGACCTACCTTCTAGGATCCCTGCCTGCAGGAGACTGCTCGCTCAGCTCCAGTGCGTCCTGCCTGCGGTTCTCTGGATGCCCCACTCCACTCCCGACTCCACCTTACAGCCAGGCTGTCGCTGTTGGTGACCTAATGGCTCTCCCACTGGTTGGGTGAGTGAGATCCACGTTCTCTAGCAATGTGCTTCGGCCAGTTTCCTTGCAGTCTGTGTCTGTCCTGTCCTTCCTAGAACACCCGAATGATGGGTACTTCAGCCTGCGTCTTCCACCCTGCCCTGTACTCAGGCTGCCAGAGGTCAGGTGGGAGGTGCTGTTGGGAGATGGGAACTGGAGGTAGGAGTGCCTAGGTGGCCTTGCGACTCTGTGCTCCAGCAGGGCTGCCTCTGTCCTTTACTCACAGCTGTGTTCCACAGTGGCCCACCCCAGGGCTGGCTCCTTTCCCTGGCTGCATTTTCTGCTCTGCAGCACTGTTCAGGTCATTTCCCTGTAGGAAAACAAGTTCTCTCTGTCCAAAGACCTGGTGTAAGTTTAGCTTTCCTGGTTCCACCCTGACCAGCCCTGGTGTTTGTTCCTCAGAGACAATGACCCGGCTTTGTGCTTGCTGACCTCACTCACCACCAGCCACCATCTGCGACAGGAAGAAATAAAACCATGTCATTTTAGGCATTTTGGTTTGCAGGCTTCTGGGGGAAATCCGGGAGGCCTGACACCCAGCCAGCAGCTCCGGGAAATCAGGGGCATTGTCCTGCCATGTGCAGTGACCTAGCTCAGGCAACCTCTGCGGAGGACCAGCCACCAGAGTGTCACCTCCACTGCCCAGTTCCCTGGACGATCACCCCTCTGTGGCTATGTGTGGATGTGGGTGGCTGGAGTGTTGTCACTGGGGTCTCAGCCCAGGAGTGGTGCCCTCCAGGCCCTCAGTGCCCGCTGCGCTGGTACCCGAGTTGCTTCTGCCCAGGCTGCCCTCACCACTGGCTGGGCAGAGAAAAGACAGGACTGCACATCCTCCCCTAGGCCTCCGTCACTTTGGTAACCTGGACCCAGCCTTCAAAACCCAAGAGAACTCAGACACCAATGTAGAGATCAATGCTGCCCTCACTCTAACCCCAGAAGCAGCAAAGCGAGGGTGGCCTTCTCCACTGATCTCTAGCGTGTCTGTTTGTAAAATCTGTTTACACAAAATTGGAGGAGTCTGTGAATTCAGTTTAATATTTAGCTTTTCAGAAACCGAGCGTTAAATGTAAAGTTTATTGGCTTAAGGTATATATTTATCGTCACGGGGCTTCCATTTTCAGTTTACTGAGAGTCTTAACAGGAATGAATGTTGAATTTTATCGTGTCCTTGTGGTGATTATGAGAGTGAACAGATGGTTTTTTAAACAATCTGACCTAGTGATAGAATGTTTACAACCCCATGAGCCTCTGTAACTCTTCCTAGGGAAGGTTTGTGGGCGCCCCAGCCCCTCACGCCGTACACGTTTGGTGAGAGATGGAGGCTGACAAAAGGACAAGTTTTGAATAACTTAAAGGTGAAAAACTTTGGTCTTTGCTTCTTCCAAAAGTTAAAGTCTATTGGGAGCTCAGGCTGGTGAATAAGATGAGCACGTTTGACAAATATATGAGTTCAAAAAGGAGACCCAGAGGCCGCTGTCCTGCACCCCTCGGCTGCACCCTCTGACCTTGGTGACCTCACCCCGCAGCATCTCTGAATTTGGACCCAAAGAGCCGTTGCTAGGTGACTGGAACACATCTGAGCTCTCCGCTATCACAAGCGAGGGTGCAGAGCTTCCACTCACCACTGGGAGGCTCCAGCCTGGGGCTTTCTTGGGTCCTAGTCAACCCCGAAGCAAGGATGTGCTGAGAGGAAGCGGCATCAGACGCAAGCGAGCCGTGAGTGTGAGATTTAGGAGGCCAGAAGGGGCCCCAGGGGAGGGCACATGGAGGACCTCGCTACCCTCCGACTCTGGCCTTGGGTCACATATACTGGGAACTGGGGAGGCATCACCCACATGGTGCTGGTTTTGTAGGCATCAAGAAGACGAGAGTCATGGTGGCCTCTGCTGAGATTTCACAGGGAAGTCCAGGAGGCCAGGCAATCTGTCGCAAGTTGCCCCTGACTGGGGAATGTGAGGAGCTCTGGGCGTGGCGCTGAACCTGCGCTGCAGACCTCAGGAAGGTCCAGCCTGAGACAGTGGCCATGAGAACTGCAGCCAGCAAGGTCATGGGCTGGGGCTGCCCAAGCCTTTGGGCATCCCTGTTCTGCTATGGGGTGCATCAGACACTGGACCCGGAGCTTTAGGAGCCAGTATTTGGCCTGTTGGGTTTCGCTTGTGCTTTGGGCTGATCCCGCCTATGTTTGTCCTGTGTTTGCCTTGGAGCTATTTGTTGGAAGTGTGCAATTTTCTGACTGTGTCACCAAGAGCTCACGGGGAGTTTGCCCTGAGTACAGAAGGAGAGGTTAGATCTGGAAGTTTGAGCCATACAGGGACAGACACTTGGGGTGACAGGGATGCATTTTGCTATGGGAGATGGGCATGGATCTTTGGCTCTGGACCTGGGCAGTGTCCTCTGACATCCCTGAATTAAAGCCTTCTTCCTGAGGTGACACCGTTAGGAGGTGGGGCCTGGTGGAAGGTCCTTGGTTGGACCCTGGAAGAGGACTGTGGGACCCCAGTCTCTTCCTCTTCCCTTCTTTGCTTCTTAGCTGTGGGGTGAGCAGTGGGCCTTTCTATGCATGTCCCCAAGTCACCGTCTGGCACCCCCAGCAGAAGTGCAAAGCAAGGGACCCACAGATCTTGTCATAGAGCCCCTGCAGCTGTGAGGAAGTGGACCCTTTCTCTCAGAGGCTAATTATCCCAGCTATTTCACTTGGTGACAGAGGGCTGAGTGGTACAGACACTCTGTCCCCAAAAGCATGTGTTCGGGGTGGGACCCCAGGAATGCTGAGTCGCGCAGACGGTCTTTGCAGCAGCTGGATGTGCTCATGCATGTGTGAGTGGGCAGCGGATGGCACGAATAACCCCGTTACAAGTGCGCTCTCACTGCTTTCTCGCTCCGCCTTGCCATGCGATGCCCTCAGCCACGCCCGTCTGTGCCCCAGGAAGGCTGAGTAGATGTGGCTCCATGCCCTCAGGGCTTCTGGGCTCCAGAACCATGAGCCAAGGCAGCTTCTGCTTTTTACGAGCCTGCCAGGAGGCTGTGAGGTTCAGGCACGATAGCCGAAGATGAATTACCGTGGACATCAAGGTGAGAGAGTAGGGACTGCGCCCCGGGGGCCTGTCCAAGGCCATGGCCAATGTTTGGGGAGCCCTGTGCCCTTTTCAGGGGGATACTTTCCTGATAGGGTCAGGTCTTCCCTTCCCATGGGAACCAGGGCTTAGGAGAGGGCTCAGGAGGACCTGTGGGTGTTGGGGTTGCCCAGGATGAGAGCCCTCCTCTGTCCCATGTGTCCCCGCGATGTCCCTCTGGGCCCGAGTCTCTTCCAGTTGGGATCCTGCTGAGAACAAGATGCAGATGAACCCTGCTGTGTTCCAGGTCTTGGGATGGGAACCAGGCCTCTCTCCGGGTCTGAGCAAACCCAGAGGGAGAGGGTGCACTCAGGAGAGGGCTCTGGCCCCAGCTCCGCAAGGACCTCAGTCTTATGGGATTTTATGGTTCTGATTTCAGTCCCTGCCAAGCATGCAGCCCTTGGAGCCTGTGAACATTTTTGGGGTGGAGTGGGGGGGGCTGTGACTCCAGCTGGCACCAGGAGGGGGCGCCGTCCTTAGAGGGATGGCTGGGGAGCAGGGCAGACCCCTGGCTGCCAGGACCTGGGTGTTCTTCTTTACTTTAGAGAACAGCAAGCAGGGAGTCCTCGGGCTCTGGATCCCAGAGCAGCGCGGCCGTGTCCTGCTGCGGGGTGTCCAGTACCTTCCAGCACCTCGGCTTGCTCACTGGGGAACACAGACGTGAGAATAGACGTCTTCCTGGGCCGTCACCTTCCCTTGCTGTTGCGTATATCACACAGTGGATTCGGGGAGAGAAGTCAGCAGTGGCACCAGCTCCATCACACCCAGCGCTGGGTGGCGTGCTTCCCCTTTGGCAAAGCCTTTGTGGCAGTCACCCCATTCCAGTCCTGCTCCTCTGAGTCAGGGATCTGGACCTTGGGGGGTGGCTGCTGAGGGCTGAGGACCCCTGGTCCCAGAGCAGCAGGGCATGGGGAAGCCTGTGCCTCACCCAAAGTGGCACATGCTGTCACCCAGCTTCCGCACGCAGTGGGGCTTAGGCACCATGCGGGGGACACGCCAGGGACCTCAAAGGACCATGCAGGTGCTCCACCATTGCCCTCTTGGCCCCGTAAGTGGTGCTTGCTGGCTCCCTCTTGCTGCAGGGCAGCTGCAGCTGGGCTCTCAGGTGCCCACAGTGCCTGCCCCTGTCTGGCGCAGGCTCTTAGTCTGCCCAGTGCTACCTTCTTAGTGGGCACTGGACCCCAGGCTCTGAAGCTGTCAGCTTTCCCTCACAGCTGGTGCAGGGCTGGTTAGCCCAGGGTGCCCAGCACGTGCAGAACAGGCAGCTCATGGGACTCTGGGTTTCTGCCTTGGTGGGCACTGCTATCCCGGAGGCGGGGAGGGAGTCCCTGCTTCCACCTGTCCCATGTGGGGGTGGGAAGTGAACCCGACTGTACTCACATTCCCTGCACCTCTGGTGCTTCAGGTCTCCCTGGGGCGACCCCAGCGAGCCACATCTTATAAATCCTCTTCTGGTACAGGCCACAGCATTCCACAGGGGTGCAGGGATTCTGCAGAAGTCCCTCAGCTGCTTTATTCTGAGTGAATCAAAAGGAGGATTCTCTAGTGCAGCCTCGGCAAGCCCTTGTCCAAGAGGCTGGGGTCTGCTCTGGTGGGGGCGTCTCCTGGTCTTGAAGGCAAAGGCTGCCATGCTGAGAGAGAGTGCCAGGGCAGAGGGACTGTGGATGGCCCCTGGCCTCCAGCCAGCAAGCATCCAGCCCTTCTGCCCTGTCACCACAGGGAGCCCTCCCGCCCTCAGTCGGAGAGAGCCTGGGAGCAGATTCTTCCATCCACGACCCCCTAGATGGAAGCAAAGACCCCAACACCTCCCTCACAGCACCCAAGACCCTGCATAGACTGTGGGGAGGCCACTGACCCACAGAAACTGTTACAGAGCAAGGGCGCATTGCTTTAAGCTGCTAACTGGCAGTGGTGGATTCCACAGGGACAGTAAGTGGCTCCAGCCCTCAGCCCTGGGACAAAGAGCTTTGCTTTCTCCAGCTCACTCCAGCCTGCGTCTCCTCCAGGCTTATCGTGTGTCCACCAGGGGCCTGTCAGTCTCTGGGTGCCTGGTCTATCTGGAGGCAAAGTGACTGTGAAGTTCCACGTGGGTGATGACCCCAGGGAGGCAGAGGTGGCCCGCGGGAGTCCCTAAGCCCCACGAGCCCCCACAGACCCCTGGTGTCCAGTGCACACCTCCTGCTGGCCATGGTGCAGCGGTGCGCATTAGTTTTGCCTGAACACTTTCACTTCACACACATGTGCAAACACATACTACTTCACACTTGTGCCACAACTCACACCCTTCACACTCGTTCCTGAGCCCACCTGCGTCACGTGGGTGTCTGAACACACCCGCTTTACAAGGTGGCTGCGCACAGGCGCCCGAACACGCGCTTCAGCCAACGCCTCTTCGATTTCCTCCGCTCGGTGCCTTTTCAAGCGCATTTCGTTCTGTTTATGATCTCACCCTCAGCAGTGCATAAATTAAAGGGTGGTGGACGGGTGAGGGGATGGGTGAGCCGGCTTTGAGGGCTCCTAATGTAAGGATATAATTTTTTAGCCTAATAAATGAAAAGCAGCCTCCCCTCGTGCAAATGCTGCCTCAGCAGTCTGGGCTCAGCACGCGGCACATCCATCTCCCGGGGGACGGTGCCAAGGCTAATATTTTGGCAGGCTCTCTCCGCACAGTTACTCCGCACAGCGCTGTCAGTCAGAGGTCAGTGTGCGAAGCAGGGATTTATAAAGTGGACTTGGAATCGGAGCCTGGACAGTCTATGTGGTGTCGCAGATCTGTCTCTCGGCTTTGACAGACTCTGATCAGTGGTTCACTCGGAGCCCAGAGTGATGTCCGGGCAGCAGGCTGGCTGCCTACCCCGGCGGCGGTGGCTCTCTGTCGGTGCTGGCCCCACGGGGCGCTGCTGCGATGGCAGAGCAAGGGTCACGGAGAGAGGCCAAAGGAGGCTCTTCCAGATGGGACTTGGGGACGACATGGGGGACAGAGGGATGTTGCCGCACGTGTGCCACATCCAGGAGTGAGGTGAAGATTCCCCTCTTACACGTGATCACAGTATGCGCACGCACATTACATGTGTGCCTGTGTACGTCTGTCGGGAGGCACGTCCTTGCACGTGCACCTGTGGGCTGTGTGCTTTCTTCAGTGTGCATGCACAGTTGTGCTTAAGTATGTGAATTATGAGTGTGTGCACCTATACTCATGTGTGCACAAATGTGTTTGCACCTGCAAACACATGATATGTACACATGATGTGTACACACACATAGATATGTGTACGTACAGAACACGTCTCACTCTCACACCTGCCCTCACCCCCAGCCCTGGCCCAGTGGGTCTGGGTATTGCAGGGACCCTTATTGGGCTTCCTGGATTCTTGCTGGGGAGTGTAGATCTGGCTTCTGGCAGGTCTGATGGCCTGGTGACCTGCAGGGCTGGATGCTGGGGCTCAGGAAGTGTTTCCTGGGGGTGTACTGCAGGCCAGGGTTGCTCCCCCTCTGGGTCATTTGCACATGGAGTCTCTGGAGGTAATCAAGCCTTGTCTTGGAAGTGTAACCTCCAAGTGTGACAGAAGAGAGCAGAGATTGGGACTTAGCAGGGAAAGGGCGTGGCCGGGCCCTGGAGCTGTCAGAGCCGGTGAAGGAAGCAGCCCTGGCCAGGCGCCAGGGTGGCTGAAGTCACCTCCCCAGCACAGAGCTGAACAGAGCAGAGGCCATTTCTGCCTGGGGGGCTGATGTGGTCAACAGCTGCCCTGGGCTCTGCTGGGGACTGTTGGCAGGATGTCACAGCCCATCTTGTCAGCATCCCTATCACCTGTTCCTTCAGCCCAGGATGCTGGGGAGACTCAGGCCCCAGGCTGAGCTGGAAAAGCTCACTAAGAAGGTAGCAGGCGCAGAGGCACCGACTTCCTGATTCAAAGGGAAGCTGAGACTGCAGCAAGAATGAGCCTGTTCTGCACTCTGCTCTGCCCTCCCCTGAGGAAGCAAAAACACATGAACTTGGAGACCAACTAGGCCTCTCCTCCCTTCCCCCTTGCTCTGGGGGCAGAGCTGTGGAGGGATCTGGAGAGCAGCAGGCACGATGGGAAAATCTACCCGAAAGCGCATCTCTGGACATAGTGCGTTGCTCCACAGCTTTAGAACCAACACCTCCTCAGGCTGCCCAGGCCAGCACCATTCTGTCCCATCCTGTCCCGTCCCCTTCCAAGAGGTGCTGCCACCTGGCCCCTCCTTATCCAGGCTCCTAGCTCGCCCTGGGTCAGGCCTCCATGGATACTGGGATGCTGTTTGGGAGATTAGATGCATCCTTAGGAGGTTTTGCTATGCTAGAAAATTCCACGGGCATTGTATTTTTTTGGTACCAGGAATCGAACTCACGACCTCATGCTTGCCAGGCAGGAGCTGTGCCACTGAGCTAAATCCCTGGCCCATCCCATGGGCATTTGGAGTTGATCTTTGAGGCCCCAAGGTCCCTGCTCCTGTGTGGACAGAGGCCATTGCAGAGGACAGCCCGTAGCACAGGGGTGCAGCCCAGCTGGCCCCAGGGCCCAGCTCCCGGGCCTTCCTGGACTCGGCCAGGCCTGCTGCCAGCCAGTGCCCATGCTGTTTCCTCCATCGCATGAGCCTGGAGTGAGACTTTTATAAACGGGTTGAGAGACAAGTTTGTGTTCTCCACTGTGTCCCTGTCATTAAAGTTCAGTCTGGTGTGGGCAGATGTGGTTATGTGGCATTTCCTGTGTGGCAGGGGCACAGAGAGGGCACTAAAGTGCCTGGGGCTGTGGGGGCGGGGGCGGGGGACACTTGGGACAGGAAGTTAAAGTGGCCCCTTCCTGCTGGTCCTCTTTGTTCTGAGGGCTTCGTGGGACGAGAACTAATGTGAAACACTGCACCCGTGGGCCCAAAGCCCGAGTGCCTCTCCAGGGATTTCTCCTCACTCCTCTGCTTGGGGCTGGAGGCAGGGACAGAAGCAGAGGGACCCTGACCCAGCTGGGACCCCTGGGGATCTCCATGTGTGCCTAAGAGCCTGCCTTCCGTGCGGGCTAGGCTATGACCATGCTGTGACAAGTCTTGGGCTCAGGGCCGTTGAGGACAGTGACAGGGTCTGCCATGTGCCACCGTGTGTGGGGTGCTGGCTACATAATGAGCAGGTGTACTCAGCGCTCAACCCCTTAGGAGCGCATGGCCCACCAGCGGACAGTGATACCAGCGTGAGAAGGTGTAAGGCGCAGAGTGGGTGACGGGGCAGCTGTAGCACCCTGCGGGTGGGCAGGGGTGGGCAGGGAGAAGGTGCCACAGCCGGGAGCCAAAGGCAATGGGAGGAAGCCCAGGGAAGATGTCCCCTCGGAGTGCATGTCTGGACTGCAGGGGCTGTGCATTTGGGGACACTCACTGGGCGGGGTGGATGTCCCAGGGCAAGTGTGTGTGGCACATGGCCCCCTCAGGGCCTCCTTGGTTTTTCCTCTGGACCAAGCAGCAGCCAGCTGCAGGCTCTGATCCCAGGGGAGATGGGACCTCACCCAGATGGCACAAGACCCCCCTGATTCCAGCATGAGACACTTGGGGTGCAAGAGCTGAGGCAGGATGACAGCTCGGCTCCAAGGGGGCCTGGGAGAGGTAGGCGATGGGGGCCCCCAACAGGGTGGGGGGACAATGGGATTCTGGGGACAAGGAGCAGGAGAGGCAGTAGGTTTCTCTGTGGGTTGGATGAGGGAGGTCCTGGGGACTTGGCATTGGGACCAGAAGACCGAGCTGCCACGGCTGAGGGGAGGAGCATGGACAGGGACAGCAAGGCTGCTGGTGTCTGGTCACATCTGGGAGCCTGCGTTGAGGCAGTGACAGGTGGCTGTGTCTGGGTGTCAGAAGAGACCTGCTGAGGTAGAAGCACGGGCAGTGCTAGCAGGTACTTGGTGCTTCAAGCGGGTGCTGGACCAGTTCCCCAAGGGCTGACAGCAGACAGGGACAAAGCTGAGCAGCTCCAGGGGGAGCAGGAGGAGCCGCCCAAGGGGGTGGGGAGGGGCTGTGTGGTAGTAGGGACCCTGGGGTGCAAACCTGGGGAGAAGGAAGTGTTCGCAGGCCAAGGGAGGGACCCCAGTGACACACAGCTGGCAGGCAAGGACTGAGGGACCGCTGGCTGGGTGGGGCAGTGGATTGGAGGCCTGGGTGCTGACCCCAGGGCTCCTCCATGACATCCAGGGTGACCTGGGCTTTGGAAGCTGGCAGCTTCCCTCGCTTCCTCTCTTCTGCCACAGTGTCTGCAGGAACCTGCTGGAGCTTCTTTTGTGCCTTGGAAGCTGTACCCTGCTAACTGTGAACCCGGGACCACTGGACACCTTGCACTGCCCTGTGGATGGAGCTTGGGGGACAGAGAGGCAGACAATCAATCAGGGGAGGAAACCAGACCAGAAACGTGTCCACCCTGTCCATCCCGGGTGCCTGGGGAGCCAGCCAGTTACTCGTTCGTTTGAGGCAGTGCCGTTACTCGCCTCAAATGTTTTGTCCAAGAATAATCTGTCAGGCAGAGCAACAGGCGGGCAGGGGCCGATTTTGCAGTTCAGCCTCGTTATTTCCCTGGTCT
Organism: Hydrochoerus hydrochaeris; assembly: GCA_004027455.1. Classification (NCBI taxonomy): domain Eukaryota; kingdom Metazoa; phylum Chordata; class Mammalia; order Rodentia; family Hydrochaeridae; genus Hydrochoerus; species Hydrochoerus hydrochaeris. The sequence continues at coordinate 14,877 of PVLA01010964.1, read as the reverse complement.
CTGCAGACCTGTCAGCAGCTCTGGCTCCTTCACCTGTGACATCGGTTGAAAAAGCCAAATGCACAGGACGTGGAGAGAAGCGAAGCCAGAGGCCGCTTGAGCAGAGGATTGGAGAAGAAATAACTGTTATTATCGGGCTTCTGTTAGCATCGCCTCCGGTATTTTAAATAAGCCCCTGGAGGACACCTTCAGAACCTGAAATTGCTTAATAGGAGGTGTTCTCTGCAGATCCTGGGGGGCCGGAGGAGGGGCACGTTGAATTGCAAACATCTCTTCAAGCTCACACCCCCATGCCTGGCGCAGGATGGGTCAGGATGCGCCCAGTTCCAGAGCACTCTCCTCCGGCAGACACAGGAACAAGGACAGGAGGGACAGAGAGAAGCCAGAGCTGTGTCAGTGTCGGGGCGCCTGGGGGGCTCTGGGGCCCTGCTGTGGGAGCAGGGTTCTCTGACACCCCCAGGGTGTGGGCTTGGGGGCGGGGGTGGGGGCGGAGCTGCAGGAGGCGGGAACCTGCCTCAGGGCTGGCTCATGACCACTCCTTCTGTCCCTGTCCTCTCCTACTCGCCCTTCCTTAGCGCGCATCTGTGGCGGCGCCCACTCACCTCAGCCCCCCTTTCTCCCTTACCCGCTGCACAGTGACCCCCTTCCGCTCCTGTCTCCACTCGCTGCCACCTGCATTACGCCCGGCGCACAGTAGGTGACTCAGAAATACCTGTGGATGAATGAAGAGTTGTTGAGAGAAAAAGTCACCACCATCGGGTCCCCCCGCCCCCCGCAGTCACTGCTGTGTAGACGCCGGTGCAGGTGCTGTGTAGACGCCGGTGTGAGCCTCTGCAGACCCTGCACAGCTTGGGTTCACACAAAGCCCACAGCTATGTCTGCACCAGCTGCCTGGCTGGGGCGCACGGGAGCTCGGCCACAAGTCCAGAGGGAGACGTTGTCTGCTACTGTTCCGTGTCCTCACTTGTGACCAGCTGGCTTCTTCATAGTGGCTGTCTCCCCTCAACATGGACCACCTGATGCTGCCAATCCACTCCGTGGCTTCCCTGTGTCTGGAGGAGGGGACAGGCTCTGATCTCTGAGACAGCTTGTGGCTGCTGCCTTTCTGTGTCAGGACCTGGATGGTAGCAGACTCTGGTCACAGGGTTGTGACCACACTCGGTGCGTCAGCACAGGGTACCAAACACTCCATCACAAGTACTGCCGTGTCATGTTCCTGCAGCAGGTGTCCAGATGACCAAGCAGGAGCGAGAGTCGGGAGCAGAGCATCTGGCATCTGCCCTCCCCTTGTGTCACCCCTGGAGCGCAGCTGGTACACACACAGGGAGGTGGAGCGGCCCGGGCTCCCAAAGCGGCTGGGGCCGAGGAGTCACTGCTGGCTTCCTCCCTCCGCTGCTTCTTGAATTTCATGAATGTGACATTTCATTTCCAGAGGAAATCGATACCCTGATCGACAAATAGACGTGAATGTTGCATTCGTCCTACAAAATGTTACACCAACATCGCGGGCACTTTCTGTCCCCAGCAGGGCAGGAGGGGATGTTTGAACACATTTTGCTCAAATAGAAATATTAAAAGAACGAGGGGCAGAAAGGGCAAGAGGAAATGGAACATAAACATTTGATTATGAAAATGGGGTGAGGGCCCTGAGGTCTACTCTGGGCCCCCGCCTGCATCGGAGACAGAGGCAGCCCAGCAACGGCAGGCGGAGCGCACTCTCAGATGTGAGCCGGGCTGCGACCTGCAGGACTTTCCAGAATCGCCCTGTGCTAGAGTTTCGTGTGGGCATGGGGGTGAGAGAGGAGACAGGGGAGGCACTGCAGCTGCCCTGCAAAAGGCTGGCCCTTGTGTTAGCACAGCTAAGTACCCAGCTGGCATTTTATAAAGAAAAGATTTATTTCCTTCACGCTTGGACAGCTGAAAGTCTTTGGTTAGGCAGCTCCATTCACTGGGCCTCTGGTGAGTCACCCCACAGCCCGGCCACATCCCAATGTGGGGGCTAAGCATGAACAGACATGGATGTGTGCAGAGGCTCCAAGCACATGGGTTGACTACATGCATAACAACCCGCTGTGATGAGAATGCATGCCTGAGATGGGTCTTGATTCCTTCTGAGCGCAGTGCCCTGCTGTCTGCTCACCTTCCCAGGTCTTGAAGAGTCTGCCACTTCAAGACAGCCACAGTAGGACCAAGTGTCCAGCACAGCAGGTCCTGGGGAACATACTCCAACCATACTCAAACCATAGCAGTCCTCGTGCTTGGAGAGTGGCCTATGATAGTTGGTTTTCTGTTGCTACAACAAAACACCAGAGATCATCAAGGTAGAGAGAGGCAAGGTTTCTTTTGACTCACAGTTTCAGAGGGTTCAGTCAATGGGCACTTGGCCTGTTGCTCTGGGACTGGACTGGGCAGCACATTATGGTATGGGTGGGTGGTGGAGGAAACTGCCCTGATTCGTGGTGGCTGGGGATTGAAGGCGAGGAAGGGGAATAGGTGGGTCTGGGGTCCCAGAGTCCCCTTCAAGGGCCTGCCCCCATCATCTCACCACCTCCATGAGACCCGGCTCTTAGGTCCTCTACCTCAGCAAGTCAGTGGCAGAGCCCAGTTCACACCTAGGCCTTCCTGTTTTCCCCAAACCAGGCGGCTGCACCCCAGTGGAACTAGGTGCTCATTAAAGAGCTCTGAGATGCTGTGAGCTCCCTGCGCATGTGATCTGTGCAGTCATTGATCTCCTTTTGTCCTCCCAGCATTTGAAATAACTCACCCCTGCCAAGCAATCCAGCATTATTCTCCTTTCCTCCCATGCACACAAGAAGGAGACAAACGGGCAGTCCCAACCCTTGTCAGGATGCCTTTATCTCAGGGGTCTTTATCTCCATGCTGTCTTTGCCTGAAGCCTGACACACGGGCTCCCCCAGCCTGGCTGTGGGGCGGTGACCTCAGGATTCCTGCTCCCGTTCCTTTCTCTGGACAATGACCCCCGGAAAGGGCTCCCTCAGACCAGTTGCTTAACTGGGAGCCACAAATACTGTCTCTCCCAGAGCTGGGGCTCCCGGCCTGGCCATGCTGAGTGGATCCAGGTTACACTGGGAGCCCTGCTTGTCCCCTGCTCTAAGGAGGAAGAAGAGGCAGGCACACCCAGAGGATGATGAGAAGCCTCTGCTTGGCTTTGAACCTTCTCCTGGGCACACCTGTGCAGCTTGTTTGTCAAATCTAGGATCAGCAATAACCCTGCTGGTCTGTTTAGCTGGACTCCTGCTCCCTGATGTCTGACCGCTCTGCACCTGTGATCTGGCTCTTTGCCCTCCACTCAGCCCAGGTGAGGCTTCATCACATGGGCCCCTTGCGGCAGGTGTTCCCGCGGGTGGGTTTCATGTAGCTCTCCTTTCCCAGGTGGTTCTCCTTGGCGACTCTGCACCCTCTGGCCCCCATGTGCTCCTAAGCCATGTATCCCACTCACGGAGTTCAGGGCGGAGCCCCAGGTCTCTGCCCATGGCAAAGCCCCATTCTCCTAATTCTTGTACCATGCACAGGGTCCTAAATAAAGTCTGACTGAGCTTTAACGAATGTCATTGAAGACTCTTTAATGGGAGGGGAGACTGAGCCAGAGGGAAGGGGGTCCAACTGGGGAGTCCTGGGTCTCCCCAGGGCAAGAGCAAGGAAGGAGAGACCACATCTGCCCACATCTCTAGAGAGGGGCAGCCACATGTCTCTTAGACCCAGCACAAAGCAGCACAATGTCTGGGGACCCACACACCTTCTCTGAGGCTTGCTTTCCACACTGTAATGGACATTATCATGGGATACACTTAAGGTTTTGTTTTGTTTTGTTTTGTTTTTTTGTTGGTAGCAAGAATCAAACTTAGGACCTCACACTTGCCAGGCAGGTGCTGTGCCACTGAGCTGGTCCATGGCACTCGCTTTGAACAGCTATTGTGAAAACTCAGTAAGAGCTGGGTGTGGGGTGGCAAGGTCCTAAGCTCTGGAAGGCCGAGGCAGGAGGATTGCAAATTCAAACCAAGCCTGGGCACCTTTGGGACTTAGTGAAATCCTACCTCAGAGCAAAAAGTGAAAAAGGGCCGGGGATGCAGCTCAGCATGAAGGCTGCAGGTTCAATCCCCCCAAAAGGAGTAAGGCAGGCGGGTGGGTATTAGTGCACACCCACCCCTAAGTGGTCACTGCCCAAGTGGCACTCGATTTTGGTGGGGATAGTATTGGGTGAATGGGGGTGTGGGTGCATGAGAGCACTATAGAAAAGGTGCCCCCTCTTTCCAGTGCCAGTCTGGGGTCTGCTGGATTTGTCACATTTACTAATCAGAAGGTAAAATGCAGATGGCAGGGGAGACCTTTGCTTTCACCTTGACACCCCCAATGAGCCGGGTACACTAAGGAGCCTGGCTTAAGAACCCATTGGATAGCTGAGGCCAAGAGAAGGAGAGCGAGACTAAACACCCAAAGGTGCTGAGAGGTCACAGGAGAGGGAGGCCGTGGCTGCCCTCTTCCCGGAAGGGTGCCGGGTGGAGGAGTCCCACCCGGAGGGACTGAGGGGCCAAGGAGAAAGCGCTGGGGCCTGACCCCTTTCCACGGCCAGGTGGGGCCAGGGCAGCTGGTGTCCCAGGTCCCCACGCAGTGAGGTGCTGGCCCATCCACCCATTCAGTCTTCTCCACTGAGGCTGCGGAGACCATTCCTGAGGCATGTGGGGCTCGCCCTCACTCAGGAAGCTGCCTCTGAAGAGGTGGCCAGCTGAGGCCCTGGGAACTGCCCATCTGGAGCCCTCTGGGCACCTTTAGGCTGCCGAAAGCCTTGGGCACGAGAAGCTGCATGTACAGAACAGTTCCTGAGGATTCTGGGCTGAGAGAGAGAGAGGTCTCCCTAGGTGCTACAGGCCTTCTGTGGAACTGGGGGGTGGGCAGGAAAAACCCCACTGCACCCCAAAGAGCTGGCTCCAGCTACCACAGCAGAGAAAGCTCTGACAGGCTGGAGGATCGAAAATTCAATCCCAGCCTGGGCAGTTTAGGTTGCAAATTACAGAGAGCCTTGGTGCCTTTCCTGCGCTCAGAGCCAGAGTCCTGCAGAGGAAAGACCTGGTTTCCTTCTGCAGTGTCTCCAGCCAGCAGCAAAGCAAAGGAAGCTAAAGCTACAACAACCCCAGACCCGCCTGAGCTGCAGATTTGACTCCCCCTTCGCTGGTGGCCTGACACAGAGGGGTGCAGTCGCCGCCCATAGAAACACTATTTACTTCAGTTGCTAATGTTAATTCAGACAAAATCTTGACAAATGGAAGAATTCAAGATACACAAGGAAGCAATAAAACCTGACCTTTGTGAAGAGAACAAACAGTCCAAACAAGCAAACCCATGAAGGAAGGAGGTACTGGATGAATACGTGAGAACTCCAAAGGAGTTATAACAAAGGATCGTTAAGAATATAGAGCAAAAACTAGGGAACAAATAACAATCAAAAGTGACGTTGCTGAGGGATGTATGCAACAATAACTAGAACCACACAGGGCCAGCATTCACCAGTGATGTTAAAATTGGTGAGTGAATTTTCAAGGGTATTTGTGTAGACTCAAAGCATCTCCTCTGAAAGGTCTGCTGATTACTGTGGTGGTTTTACGTAATCATGGGTTCTTACTTCTCCCTCCATTCCCTTTTATTATGCATTTGATTCAGGGACTCGCTTCTGAAGAACAGAGTGTGAGAAGGGAAAACATGTTAACTTTCCATCGGAGAAATCGGCAGACACTGTTTTAATGTTCTGACCAGGGTTAGCATTAACGGTTATGAGTACCCTGGTAGGAGGAGATGAGGGCACCTCCTCTCTCCTCCAGGTCCTATAGACCCTGTCTCAGGAACAACAGACAAATCCAACTGGAAGGCTGCTGTCTGTTTTGCTTTTGCTTCCTGTCCACAAGGTGAGCAGCCTTTGTCACTCGGTCCCAGCATGATGTGCTGCCTGACTACAGCCCAAGGAGATGGGTCTGGACTACCCATCAAAACTGAGAGCTGGAACAAACCTTTCCTGTTTATAAGCTGATTATCTGAGATATTTGTTATAGTGATGGAACACTGACTGACACAGGAACATTCTACAAAATAACTGACCAGGGATCTTGACAAATAACAAGATCCCCAAGGTCAAGGGAAGATTATGACACTGCTCCAAATTGAAGGAGACCAAGGAGACACATACTTAAGTACAGAGCATTATGTAAGACTGAAGTCTGGATCAGAAAAAGGACATTAGTAGAAAAACTATTAATGCAAAGGACATCATAATCTCAAAAATCTCAAAAGTTTATTGCTTTTGAGAAATGTAACAAGTAAACGGCTACGTAAAATTTTACCCAAGGAACGGTGGTGGGATTTTCTTTTTCTGAAAATAATGGGTGGTCCCTTACCCTGCTCAGGCTACTGTGATGGAGCACCATAGGCTGGGTGCTTACAAATCGTGGTCGTTTACTTGTCGCAGGGCTGGGGCCTCAGGATTTCTAGGTTAGGGTGTGAGCAGGCTGTGCACCTGGGTGACTCACTGCCTGGCCTGTTGAGGAGCATCTTCTCAGCCCTGAGGAATGAGATCCAGGCAGCTGCGGCAAAGGGGGCGGACGGAGGTGGAGGACGGGATGGCAGATGAGACCAGACACGTAGAGAGAAAGACCCCTGCACTCTGTGTCATGGGAAGTTGGCAAAAGACACTGACCAATTATAGACACAGGGCTTGCTCAGGGCACACTGTGAGAGCACAGTGAGATACACTGCACCCTGTTAATATGGACAGTTAATAGATGTTAATCAGGAAGAAAGTAAACCAAGGTGATAAATACAATCGCTGAGCAGTAAACTGAATATAAAGGCAAACTCTTCCACCTGCTGTGTGCAAGAAACAGGGTTAAAATACATGACAGAAACATGCTGAGATTGCAAAGGGTCATATGGTCAAAGACTATATAAATCCTTAGCCTGCAAGGCCTTCATATCAGGAAGAGTAGACTTCACGAAAGCAGTTTTCCTAGAGAGAAGTAAGTGCGCAAGACACAGTGACAAAAGGGGCAGTTGGTAAAGAATGCAGAGTAGCTCTAAATATACATACAGCTGATACCAGAGGCCCAAATACGTGAACCAAAATTGACAGAACTCTGGAGAAATAAAAAAACCCCACGATGACAGAACGGCTAACAACAGTTTTTCAGCACCTGATAGAAAAAGTAAGCAACAAAAACCAGCAAACACACAGAAGATGCAACGATACCACAAGCAACTTAACCTTGGTGATTTCCACATAACACCTCTAACAGCTCCAGAATGCACAGTCTTTCAAGTGTACACGAAACATTCATTAAGAGAGAAGCATAAGATACATCTCAGTACATCTCCAGGACTTGAAATAACAATATCTATGGTAACAAGGTATTCAATCAAGGTAATATTAAAAGGATGAAACAGAAAATACTCAAATATGAAACAAACTGAGCAGCACTTCTAGATGGCCCATGGGTGGGAGAGGAGATCACAAGCAAGATTAGAAAAATATTTTGAATTGCAAACAAGATCACAAAACATCACACCTTTTTGGATACAGCTAAAATAGTACTTTAAGGACAATTTCCAGATTTAAAAATGCTAATAATAGAAAGAGGCAAAGTTTAACGTCAAAGATCTAAGTTTCCACCTTGAGAACAGAGCTAATGAAGAACAAGGAAACCCAAGGCAAAAAGAAAAAAAGATAATAAAAGAGTGAAAATCAGTGACAGAAAAATATGACATAAATTGGAGAAGAATCAACAAATCACAAGTTGGTTATATGAAAACATAAATCGATACATGTCTACATGAGAGGCCAAGGGAGAAAGAGAAAACAGACTGTGTGAGAATGTGGAGACGAGATCGACGCCACCTAGAGCTTCCAGATGCTGAGTATCTAAGGACGAGGTTTAGACAACTTCACGCCAATTAAATTCTCACTTTGAGGACACATGTGAGGTGGAGAAGTTCACTAAAAATATAACCTTAAATAGTCTGAAGTCTATTATATTAATTAAATTTGTATTCAGTCACTTTTCTTTAAATAAATCTCCACACTGGGATGTCTTCAAATGTGAATTACATCGTACACTTATTGGAAGAAAGAAGAACAATCCTACTTTTTTTTTTTTTTTGAAAATAAAGGAGGTGAGACCAGTCCTAATTTTATTAGTTCTTAAACCTAATTAGATTTACTCTAGGATTATCAGGTTATATTAATATTCAAAAACCAGTTGATATAATTTACTACATTAACAGGATGACATAGCCAAATCTGTAGGCAGATTTCAGTAGATTCAAAAAAGAAATTGACAAAATTTAGCATCTATCCATAACCACGATTCTACATGAGTTAGGAATCGGAAGGAACTTTCTCGACCTGATGAATGATTTATACACAACAACAACAAAGATATATGAGAATTCTCCCTTCTGAAAGAATGAAGCAAGATTGTCTTATGTTACTGTTTCTTTTGGTCTAATACACACAGTTATTACCATTGTAATAAGGAATGAAAGTAAGTAAAATGCATAAATATGTGAAGTACAAAAGTAAAAGCTGGTATTTAGAGATGTCAGCGTTGGCTACTTACAATCCCTGTGTGATCAAATAACTCATTAGAAGTAACGAGTAAATTTACAAGTTTGTGGGACACAAAGGCAGTGGGTACAACCAATGGCATTTCTGTAGACCAACAATGGAAAAACTGAAGTGAGCATTGGTCAGCTTTCTGTCACTGGGACAAAAAGCCCGAGACAATCAGCTTACAAGGAGGGAAAGTTTATGTGTTTATGGTTTCAGAGGTTTCAGTTCATGCTTGTTTGGGAACTGGGTGGCGGAGTGCAGAATGGGAGAGAGTGGAGAAAGACGCCCCCCTCCAGGGACCTGTCTCTCACTAGGCAATGCCTTGAGTGCTCCAGGAGCTTCCAGTAGTGGCACAGTCTATGGCCAAACCTCCAGTGCCTGGGTTTTGGGGTCCAATGACCACCATAGAATATGAAATTTCCTTTCATTTAGAGTAGCACAAAAACTCAATATCTAGGGAAAAAGCCTAGTAACACTAAGATTTCTACACTGAAGTGTATAAAATATTGCTGAGACAATAGCGCAGGGAAAAGATAGAGCATATTCAGAGACTAGAAGCTTTGATGTTGTTAAGAGGTCCCTTCTCCTCAAGTTGATCTATAAACTCAGTATAATCCCTATCTAAATCCCAGCACATTATACTGAGGAAATTAAACTAACACTAAAATTCGTGTGGCAATGCAATGGATATCGAGTGGACAATGGACAATCTTGAAAAGAAAGAAGTTGGGAAACTTACACTATGTGACTTAAATCTTACTTACCATGAACCTTAAGTACTTAAGACGGCATCATATTGGTGTTGAGAAGAGAAAAGCAGATGAACTGAACAGAATACAGATCATAAAAATAGGTCCTCAATCAATTGGTTTTTAACCAAGTTATTAGGTCCATTGATTTAGGGAAAACTCTTCTAACAAATGGTCCTGAAACAACTAGCTGTTTCTAGGGAGAAAATGAAATCTAACTCATACCTCATTCTATTTTCTAAGTTAATTTGAGGTTGGTCATAGAACTACATATGAAGACTGGAATTGTAAAGCTCCTAGAAGAAATCTTAGCCGGAATGCAATTTTAAGGTAGGCAAAAATTTCTTATATGATAGGAAAAACCCTGTTTGTAAGAGAAAAAATGTGATGGAATTCATCAAAGGTTTTAAAATCTGCTCGTCAGTACTCACTATTAAATGACCGAGTAGACAAGACACACTTTTGCATATATATGAACTCGTGCTCAGAATATCTAACAAATGTTCTGGAACTCAACAGTAAAAGACAACTCAATTTAAAAAAAAGTGAAAACCCAAATACCTCACTGAAGAAGACACATGTAGGACTGTGAAAGACGGAGGCATCACAGAGAGGACAGTGACGTGCTGAAGTCACCCACCGGCTCCCGCAGAAGTATCTGCAGCTTCTGCTTTGGGGTGGGGTAGCAGTGTCTGTTTTTTTTTTTTTTTTTGACTTCTTTGCTGTTACTTGCAGCCCAAAGCACAAGCGGATCAACATCCCTGCTGATTAGGAAGATCCAGGTGGAGATGGCAGTGACATAGCAGCGCACAGATGACAGCAGGGTTAAGCTCAGAGCATCAGCCGCCGGCAAGTGTTTGGAGGGCAGCGCGTCCCCAGCTCAGCGGTGGCTCGGCTTAGGGTCTGCTGACCTTACGATGGCGGGAAAGTGGCGTGGATTCAGTAGAATCCTCCCTCTGACATGGTTGGCATCTTTCCAACACAGTCTTCCGGTCATGTTTGAGATCAGAACGGGTGTGGCGGGGTCTCGAGCCAATCGCCTTGCCCATCGGTGTCCTTGGCTGTTCCTCTTTGCCAGAGGAAGGTGACTTGAAATCGGGGTGTTGCATGGGGCTCCTTCCTGTGCTCTCCCTGTTTTCCGCAGGAACCCCGCCCACACAGGTCCACTCTCTGCCAAGCTCGGGAGTCCCGTGTCAGCAAAGGGTCTCCGGTCCCTCCTGTCATCCCTCTGAGTCCTCCTTTCCTCCTTTCTAACAGGGTCTCAGTCCTGTCACTCAGCTCCAGAGAGGGACTCCTCTTTATCCTCTGTCCTCCGAGCCAACCAATTAATCCCAAGCTCCACTGATTCTGACGCGTTTCTCTCCTCCGCCATCTCCGCCTCCCATCTTTCAGCCCCCCTCACTCTCTCCTCGGCCACTCTAGACATCTCCTGTCTACAGCTGCTGTTTTAAGCCCCCAGATTCAGCCTTCGGGGCACAGCTCTAACTCAGTCATGCTAACCAAAGCAGGTGACAACAGCACAAACTAGCACTTCCCCAGAGGAGGATGCAGAGTCCAATCTGACCGCTAAGCTGCCCGACCCCCTGGCTTTATCCTTTCCACAACTGGAGCTGGCATCAAAAGCATTTGCCCTGGACCAGGTCTGCCACCCAACCCCGTTCTCTGCATCTGTACAGATGAGAAACCAAGTTTCAGGAGCCCAGGGCACCTGGCTGAGTAGCAAGCGGCAGGGTGAGCCTCGGTCCTGGGGTCTGTCTCCCAGGTACATACATCCCTGCGCCAAGCCTGGCCCCACCTCCTTCCTGCTGATGCTGGATGTTTCCTGCTCCTCTTACCTACCCGCCCGGTCTCAGTCACTCTCCGGGGGTGAGCTCCTCTTCCTGCCCACCTGTGAAAGCTCAGTTAACCTCTCCAGAAGGACCAGCCCCGCATGTGTCCTGTGAGACTGGCGAGCAGAGTCTGGACTTGACTCTCTAACTTGTTCTTTTCCCTGTGACTCCCAAGGGCACTGCAGTTGTCTCTGGTGCCCCTGATGGCTGCAATGTGACCTAGCAGAGCATCTGGATGTGGAGGATCAGACAAGGCTGGTGACCCCTGATGGGGGAGCAGCAGCTGCAGAACCTGAGAAGATAGAAGGGAGACAGGCTTTTCCCTTGGAGGGGATGAAGTTTGTGGGCCACGTCTTCCCAGCGCCGGGGGATCAGATCAGAGTGAGCGTAATGAAAAGTGACCAGCCAGCAAATGAGATGACGCTCTGACAGCCGGTGCCTGGGGCTCCAGCCGGGCACCTCCAGGACCAGGCAGAGCCCGCATGGATGAGTCCTGTGGCCCAGGAACAGCTGGGGCTCTCAGGCAAGGAGCAGGCAGCTACTCAAAGGCAGGGCGGCCCCAGCCTGGCTCCCCTGCCCACCAGCTTGTCTGCTCAGCACCTGGCGCTGCCTGCTGAGCACTGGCAGCCTCGATTTTCAACACTGTTCTTCCTCGTACCTGTTGCTAGTGAAGCGGGGTCAGTGAGCCTTCAGACGCGATGGGGGAAGTCCTGCCAGGGAAGCAGAGGTGTCCTGCAGGGGGAAATGAGCCTGAAGCTGTAGTTGGTGGTGGTGAGTGTGGGGGACATGGGCTGAGGGCTGCCCAGGCAGGACCGCAGGTTGGGCCCCTGATTCTGCAGGCCTGGGTCCCCTTTGGGCATCTCAGAACTGGAGCTTCTCCAGTGACCCCTGTGATCTCAGTCCGTTGTTTTGTTCCATCTGCATGGCTGGTGTGTACTATGTCCCCAGTGGTCCCAGGCTGGGCAGGTCAGACTCAGGTGGACCAGCAGACCCTCAGCTGAGGGCCCCACAGGCCAAGGAGAAAGAGATGAGGTCAGTGATGTCCTGGGGTGGAGTGGGGATGGGCAGCACTTAGACCTGCTTGCAGGGCCTGCAAGTTTCTGGGCCACCCTAATGCATGATCACAAATGTGGGAAAAGGGGATCAGGGTCTGAAGTCAAGGTGTCTGTGGAACCCAACTTCCTCTCGAGGCTCTAAGAGGGGACCATCCTGCCTCTGCCAGCTCCTGGAGGCTCCTGGGGCTCCCTGGCTGGTGGCCACCTCCTTCCAGCCTCTGCCTCCATTTCCACGTCATCATCTTCTCTGACCAAAGATGCCAAATCTCTCTGCCTGTTTCTCTGAGGGACACTTGTGTTAGACTCAGGCCACCCTAATTCAGGAGGATGTCACGTTGAGACCCTCGACTCTCTACCTGTGTAGACTCTGAATAAGATCCTACTCCAGGTTGTAGCTATGAGGACGTGAGCACATCTCTCAAGTTCTGTCACTCAGCCCATTCAGTGGCAACCCGTGATTCCAGGTGGCTTCCTGCAGGGGGAGGTCTCTTTCTAAAGTGTCAAAGTCAAATGCAGTCACCCAGGTGAAGAGAGAGAGGACAGCCCAGGCAGGGGACATAGAAACCAAAGAACCAAGGAAGGCGGTCACAAGGAAAGAGGCTGGGTGGGGGTGAGGGAGGGGAGTTTGCTCAGGGAAATGGAGGAAAATAACAAGGTCCCTGAGTATATTGCAGAACTTCAGGACTTAAAATCCTTAAGTCACTGGGGAGCCACAGGAGCTAGTGAGGAAGGAGAGCTCAGCTTTGAGGCTGAAAGGGAAGCGGGGATCTGACCATTGAGCAGGTCCCCCAAGAGAAGGTGCAATGAAGGGTGCTTCCCCCTCCCACCCCTTGCCCTGCCTTGGGTAGTCACCCTGGCAGGGGTGACAGCTGCGTGCTCCACTCTGTGGCACCTCCATCCCCAAGATGAGGCCAGACCAAGGCCGAGCTGATTGAGATTCCAGGCACGGGGGTGTGGTGGCTCGGGCTGTGGGTGTGAGGAGCTAATGTCTCTTTTTAGTAAGCCTGCTGCTTGCTTGCCGCCTGCTATTGAACTATTCATCTATAACACTGGTGGGCCCATTAGGAGGGGAATGCAATTTCATAGCTACAGATAAGAGATTAGACAGATGAATCTCAAGTCTGTGAAACAGACTGGCGGGGAGGGGAGCCATTTCCAAAATGATGATCTTGCTGACTTGGGACTGTTGGCTTATTGGATCACAGCCTGGCTCCTGACCGCAGTGGGCACTAATTCTGAGTGATGAGACTGCCCACAGTCTATTGTCCAGTGCTGGAGTCCAGGGACCAGGCTCTCCATTGATGAGGGGCGTGGACGCTGCTCAGAGCAGTGGGAAGGACCCTGCCTTGCTTGTCTCCCGGTTCTGGGTGTGCAGACCACTCCAGACAGATGTGTGGTTATGGCCTTTTCTGGCTGCCGTTTGCTCAGGGAATGATAGCAGCTAATGGCACAAAATGAAATCAGCGGCTCACACAGCGGCTCCTAGAAGGACCCTCTACGAGGCTTCAGTCCTAGTTGTCGGCCCCTGCTCCCAGCCAGATGCTGCCTGAGTGGGAGGGGTTGGCATCAAATGCTTGAGAAGGGCCACTTCTCTCTGGGGTACTGGCAGTGGCCTCTCTCATCAGGCAGCTGGCTTCGGTCTCCCCTCACGGCTGCTGGCTTCCCGCGGCACTCCCTGCCGCTGTCTATGGGCCTCTGGCTTGTTCCTCTCTCCCCCCTGGTGTCTCTCATGGAATTACTTCCTCAGCACCCAGCAGGGGCAGGTGCTCTTATCTCAGCCCTGAGAATTATTAGATAGATGCACAGGGCTTCTTCCTATTTCCACCCATAAAGCCAAAATGTTTCAGAGATAGGAGTTTTGCAGGGTTGGCTGCACTGTTTTGAGAAATTTCCTAACCAGCCTCTGGAGCAGCTGATGTTATACATGGAAAGGGTTCAGCATCCGGGAACAAACTCAAGTCCTCTACAGGTGATAGCTACCATCACTGCCACCATCATCACTGTCACCACCATCATCATCACTGTCGCCATCACACTGTTATCACCATGACCACCACCATCATCACTGCTACCACAGCCATCAAATATCACCGTCACCACTATCCCTATCACCACCATCATCACCACCAATGGCACCATCACTACCATCATCACTGCCACCATCACCATTGTCATCAAAATCATCACCATCACTGTCACTGTTACCACCAGCATCATTGTTTCTATGGCCTCCATCACCAGCCTCAGCACCATCACCACTGCCATCACTGCCACTATCACCACTATCGCTGTCACCAACTGCATCACTGCCATCATTGTCATCATCACCATCACTAGCAGCATCACCACCAGCACCTTCATCATCATTGCTACCAGAACTATCATCATCACAACGACTATAGTCATCATCACCACCATCACCATCACCATTGTCACCATCACCATCACCACATCATCACCATCACCACCATCATCACCACCATCACCATCATCACCACCACCATCACCATCACCACCATCACCACCATCGTCACCCCCACCACCATCATCATCACCACCATCACCACCATCATCACCACCATCACCATCACCACCATCATCACCACCACCACCATCATCACCACCATTACCAC